>CM064513.1:93393317-93503322 GCA_032716605.1 Paralithodes platypus
CCAGCTTGTGAGGAGGGTTGCAGTTGTCTGTTTATAGTGCACCATTCATGTAATATGTCGAGATAGTCTTGAAGGAGTCTTGTTGCTGTGTCTGGGTTTTGGTGCGTGCTAGTGAGTGTTATGTCGTCTGCGTAGGAGGCTATGGTTATTTGGGGTGAATTTGGTGTATTTATACTGTAAAGCAGTACAGTACTCTCTTTAAATTAAAATTGAAAGACCTTACAAAATCATACTGTGGAGGGGAATTCAAACACACAAGCTTCTTTTCAAGTTACTAGCAACTGGTGATGAAGGTAGCAGAGAAGAGGCTTTGGTACCATACACTTTTCTCTCATCCACAGTTGTGGTGCAATGGTTAACAAGGCCAGCTCACAACCAGCGTTTTCCCAGGGTGCAACTAATGAGCAGTCACCACACACTCGATGACTATTCACCTTACACTAAATAGAAACTTGGAGCTATGTGGTCATTTATGATGTCCCATCTAGTGATGTACAGTACAGTATACTGTATTGTGAAAGTCATCATATTCCAAAAACTCCTCTCATAACCCAGGTTCGAATCCCGGTAGGATCACATGCTTTCATTAATTTCATTGGGTGGTGTTTGGTATTGAGAGGAAAAATACATAAATGATAATATAAATCCTGCAGCACCCAGGAAACACAACATGGAGTACCGGTACCGTATAATGCTAAACAGGTATTAAGCAGTCAAGAACTAAGCGTTTGGTGTTTTCTTAGGGATGCTGACTATGGAGAAATGAGAGACCCGGTATTTTGTTGGATCTATGCTGTGTTTGCAGATTTGTAGTGATGGAGTGTATCAAATTAAGGCTAATCCTACAAGTGTCTATGGGTAGTGTGCTTTCTAATGGGTGTATCTTAGGAAGGGGGAATATAGAATGGTTTTGCAGGCTCTGTTAGATATTTTTTGTTTGGTGGGTGATTTTTCACTGTTGTTTCCATGTGGATAAAATGCAGTTGCCCCTGTGTACCAAACTAATTCACTCCAAAGGGTAAAGTCAAACATATGTGAAACAGAAATGCACGGCTTAGCGTTATACTCATTACAGTGTTTCACCACCATCGGTAGGATACATTGGGTCTTTCGACTCTCACATAAAGATACAATAAATTAGTCTCACATAGAGTGAACTTACGGTAGATTGCAGTGCTGTAGCATACGGGTTAGTGATACACAGTTGCCCTGGATCATATTGCCGGGTCGACCCCCCACTGTAGGAACCGATCTCCGCCGACACGCTGCATACAGAGCACACGCAAGCCATGGTAGTTGCTCACCCTGGAACCAGTAAGACATTACAGTACCGGTACCAAATTGAACAATAGTAATAAATGTAGAATAAACCATATACAGCACCGGTACTGCACTGTACAATAGCATGACCTTATTCTGTCTATTGCCACGAACGAGACGCCCCCATTCACGTCTGTCCCTAGTCAGTCAACGCTCCTCTCGGTCTACCTCTCCCTCTCTCGCTTCCCATACGTTCCACATGGCCGAACCATCTCAAGGTGTTCCTCTTCACACTTTCCAGCACATCTACATCCACAACACACCGCCCTCGTACTTCCTCATTCGTCTGTCTATCCCTCCATGTACAGTAACTCCGCACGCACTTTTCAGGTACCGGTACTGTAACTCATTTCCACCTCATTCACTCTTGATTTATGTCTCTCCAACAACTTCCATGATTCAAAATAGGGTCTTTTGTTAGCTGCTGGCCACATACAGTAGATAATGATTTCTATAAGTCCTGGGGGGGGGGGGTTTTCCCCCCCTCTACTTATTCTGTATCCTTGGTGTTGGTCGGAGAATCACTCTGGTGTTTCCGAGGTGAGGCCTTAGTACTGGCTCTCTCTTATGTTTAAAAACACACACACCACCACTCAGGACTACAGTACAGTATGTAGTCCTGTGTCATGTTTCCCTCGCGGTCTTCATCTCAGTCCTGACCTCTTCTCCAGAAATTCCTTAAAACCCTTCCACCGTCGTCAGGTTCCCCTTGTCCAGGTTGCTTAGGCCCAGGAGGAAGATCACTGGATGTACTACATCCCATTCAACCATTCAATCATCTGGTAAGGGTAGAAGTGAGGAACTGCTGCAGCAGTATCGGGATGTGTTAGATAAAGTTAGGATGAAGGGAGGGATCCCTGTAGTACATTGTATCCTACCCAGAAGAGGAGTTCCCAAGGAATGGACATCCAGGGCGATTGGTGTCAATTGCCGTTTGGAGAAATATTGCAAAGAAAAAGCAATACCATTCATTGATAACTGGGATAGTTTCTATGGGAGAGATGGGATGTACGCAAGGGATGGGGTTCATCTTTCACGGTTAGGGGTTTCTACATTAGCTAGTTCTTTAGATAGGGTGGTTGTGGGGTTTTGAACAGAAATATTGAGTGTAAATGAGAGGTTTAATGGAACAATTTTAGCGTCAGGCGAAAGCGATAAGGATATTCAGTCTCATGCTAAAAATTATGACTATAATGCAAATGATAGTAGTGATGATGCAACGGAAGATGGAAATGTCGTTAGAAATAAAGGTAAATTAGGTATAAAGAAAAGAAGTAAATTGAGAGTATATTACACAAACTGTAGGAGTCTATGTAACAAAATGAACGAACTTAGAGCGCTTGTTAGCAAAGAAAATATAGACATAATAGCGCTAACTGAAACGTGGATTAATACAGAAACCAGGCATTTTTTAGCAGAATTTGATATACCAGGATATAGTTTGTTTAAATATGACCTAACAAGTAAGAGGGGTGGCGGTATAGCAGTGTTTGTCAGGAGTACATTAAAAAGCTATATTAAATCAGGTATTAGACTAAATAACGATAATGAAAGTGTTTGGGTAGAGGTTAACGAAGGTAGTGAGACCATAGTTATTGGAGTTATGTATAGACCGCCAAATATGACTAGAAATGACGGAACGTCATTATGGGAGGAAATTAAAATGGCATCAAGGTTTAGCAATGTGTGCATTATGGGGGATTTTAATTTTCCGAATATAGATTGGCAGCATCAAATAGGAGACTCTGATTCTGAGGAGTTTATAGAGGTAGTACAAGATAGTTTTTTATTTCAATTCATAGATACGCCGACTAGAGGTAATAATATTCTCGATTTAGTTTTCAGTAACAATGAACATATGGTAAATAATGTAGAGATAGGGGACCACCTAGGAAATAGTGACCACAATTCTGTGTATTTTAATATACAATGGAAAGGTAATACCAGAGAGAATACAACATTAATACCTGACTTTAGAAAAGCCAATTATGGTGGGTTAAGAAGAGCCCTATTAGCCGACCCTATGGTAAAAAAATTAAGTCGATCCAGGTGTCCAAATGAGTGTACCCCTTCTCAGGCACCTGTCATAATAAGTCAGGAAGAGACGTCAACCTTGGTAGATACATACGATAATTTTTTCAAGTCAGTATTCAATGCACAAAATAAATACATCCCCAAAAGAAAATTTAGATCAACACAGAACCAACCCCAAATGGATGAATAATAGACTATTAGATCTTCTAGGACAAAAGAGAGGAATATATAGAAAAATTAGGAAAGGCGAAATTCACCTACTTGCTTACTATCAGAATCTATCAAGACAGGTAAAAAAGGATATTAGGAAAGAAAAAAGAAATTATGAAATCAAGGTTGCCAATGACTCAAAAAATAATCCTAAAGCTTTTTACCAACTATATAAATCCAAGGTTAGAGATGTAATTGGTCCCCTTAAAACTTCGATAGGAGAAATGACAGAAAATGATTTAGAAATGTGCAGTACATTAAATAGTCAATTTCTTTCCGTTTTCACCAATGAAAATTTGGCACAGTTTCCAGAAGTCCGTAAGGTATATAGCGATAGTATAGAAAATAGGTTAAGAACATAAGAAAATGGGAGTCTGCAGAAAGCCGATTGGCCTAAGCAAGGCAGATCCCTGTCCCACACAACCCCAATTATAGGCTCAACACTCTAATACCCTGAGGATCATCTTACCAAAACGATTAGAGATTAACGCAGGATTACGGGGGTCTGCAGAGCGCTGATTGGCCCAACCCTGCTGATCCCCCTTCACACCCAACCCTTCTCGTCCATATGCTTATCCAATTTTATCTTAAAGCTCCCTATCGTTTTTAATCCCACTATAGCACTTGGTAGTCCATTCCACCCATCTACAACTCTGTTACCAAACCAATATTTGCCTATATCTTTTCTGAAACGAAATTTATCTAATTTGAAACCATTGGTACGAGTTCTTTCGCTATAACTGAGCTTTAGTACATTTGTCATGTCCCCTTTGTTAATCCCACTAACCCACTTGAACACCTCTATCATATCCCCTCTAACTCTGCGTCTTTCTAACGAATGTAAGCCTAATTTCTTCAACCTTTCTTTATACGGAAGATTTCTAATATTATGGATCATTTATGTCATTCTACGTTGTACTCTCTCCAATGAATCTATGTCCATTCTGTAATAAGGACACCAAAATTGAACAGCATAATCCATATGGGGTCTCACTAATGACAAGTAAAGTTTTAAGATAACATCAGCAGTTCTGTTACTCACACTCCTTGAGATGAACCCGAGAATCCTGTTTGCCTTGTTTCGAACGCTTATACACTGTTGTCTAGGCTTCAAATCATTGCTAACAAACACACCTAGATCTTTCTCACAATTCGAGTTTTCTAATTCCACATTAGCTAGTTTATATTTAACATTTGTATGCATCTTCCCTATCTTTAATACCTTGCATTTGTCAATGTTAAACTTCATCTGCCAATTTACTGACCAATCGTGTAAGGTATCTAGATCTCTTTGGAGGCACTCTATATCTCTATCTGAATCAATTGTTCTCCCCATTTTGGTATCGTCTGCAAATTTACTTATCCTACTAGTTATACCTAAATTAAGGTCATTTATGTATATAACAAACAACAGAGGACCTAATACAGATCCCTGGGGGACACCACTTTTGACTGCTCCCCATTCTGACTTCGTACCATTTATGCTGACTCTCTGCTTCCTACCAATTAGCCATGACCTAATCCATCCCAACAACGCCCCACCTATTCCATGCGCCTCAACCTTTCTCATCAATCTCTCATGGGGGACTCTGTCGAAAGCTTTACTGAAATCTAAATATATTATATCATATGACTTGTCATTATCTACTGCTTCATATACCTCTGAGAAAAAACTAAGCAAATTAGTAAGGCAAGAACGTCCCTGCGTGAATCCATGCTGAGAATTTATTAAATTAAATGTATCTAAGTGGTTTCTAATTTTACTAGCAAATGTAAGTACGGTTACTATAAGTAGAAATGATGTGCTTAAGTCCCCCATGAGAGATTGATGAGAAAGGTTGAGGCGCATGGAATAGGTGGGGCGTTGTTGGGATCGATTAGGTCATGGCTAATTGGTAGGAAGCAGAGAGTCAGCATAAATGGTACGAAGTCAGAATGGGGAGCAGTCAAAAGTGGTGTCCCCCAGGGATCTGTATTAGGTCCTCTGTTGTTTGTTATATACATAAATGACCTTGATTTAGGTATAACTAGTAGGATAAGTAAATTTGCAGACGATACCAAAATGGGGAGAACAATTGATTCAGATAGAGATATAGAGTGCCTCCAAAGGGATCTAGATACCTTACACGAATGGTCAGTAAATTGGCAGATGAAGTTTAACATTGACAAATGCAAGGTATTAAAGATAGGAAGATGCATACAAATGTTAAATATAAACTAGCTAATTTGGAATTAGAAAACTCGAATTGTGAGAAAGATCTAGGTGTGTTTGTTAGCAATGATTTGAAGCCTAGACAACAGTGTATAAGCATTCGAAACAAGGCAAACAGGATTCTCGGGTTCATCTCTAGGAGTGTGAGTAACAGAACTGCTGATGTTATCTTAAAACTTTACTTATCATTAGTGAGACCCCATATGGATTATGCTGTTCAATTTTGGTGTCCTTATTACAGAATGGACATAGATTCGTTGGAGAGAGTACAACGTAGAATGACAAAAATGATCCATAATATTAGAAATCTTCCGTATAAAGAAAGGTTGAAGAAATTAGGCTTACATTCGTTAGAGAGACGCAGAGTTTGAGGGGATATGATAGAGGTGTTCAAGTGGGTTAGTGGGGTTAACAAAGGGGACATGACAAATGTACTAAAGCTCGGTGATAGCGAAAGAACTCGTACCAATGGTTTCAAATTAGATAAATTTCGTTTCAGAAAAGATATAGGCAAATATTGGTTTGGTAACAGAGTTGTAGATGGGTGGAATGGACTACCAGGTGCTATAGTGGGATTAAGACAAATGTACTAAAGCTGGAGTGAGGAGAAGAGGCAGGGGAGTGAAAGGTACAGCATGGTGGACAGAAGAGGTAAGAATAGCTGTGGAAGAAAAGAAGAAAGCATATAGAGAGTGGTTGGGTAGTAGAGGGAATGAAGATTCCGAGAGACAGAAACGAGCGAGGTACGTGGAGAGTAAGAGGGTGGTGAAGAGAGTAGTGAAGGAAAGTAAGAGAAGAGTAGATGAGGAATTTGGTAGGAATCTGAGTGTAAAATGGAGGGAGAGTAGGAAACTGTTCTGGAAAGAAGTCAGGAAAGTTGGGGAGGGTGGCAAGGGAAACGGTGAGGGTGTGAAGGATGGGAATGGGAGAGTGCTAGCCGAGAAGCAAGAGAGAGTCGAAAGATGGAGGGAGTGCTTCAGTGAGTTGCTGAATGAAAGGAATGAAGAGCCAGCAAACATAGCTGGATATGGTGTGGGAGGGAGAAGAAGAGAAGTAGTGGAGGAGGAGGTGGGGATCAGGAGGTCAGAGGTGTGGGAAGCCATGAAAAGAGTGAAGTTGGGGAAAGCACCAGGAACAGATGGAGTGTGTGGGAAGTGTTGAGGTGTGGTGGTGAGATGGTGATAGAATGGGTATGGAAAATGTGCAAACTAGCATGGGAGAAGGGGAGTGCACCCGATGACTGGAAGACTGGCATAATAGTCCCCCTATATAGGGGCAAGGGGGAGGGAGGAGTGTGTGGTGGCCACCGGGGAGTGTGTCTTCTAAGCGTGGTAGGGAGGGTATACAGTGGGGTGGTGATTGAGGGAGTGAGAGTGAGAACGGAGAGGTGGATGGGCGACGAGCGGGGAGGTTTTAGGAAGGGAAGAGGATGTGTAGATCAGATTTTTACCCTGAATTGTGTTGTGGAGAAGTATCTGGAGAAGAAACAAAAGGTGTATGTTGCCTTTATGGACTTGGAGAAGGCCTATGACAGAGTGGATAGAGAAGGTTTGTGGAGAGTGCTTGGAGTATGCGGAGTGGAGGGCGAGTTGCTGAAGGCAGTGAAGAGCATGTATGAGGGTGCAAAGGCGGCAGTGCGTGTGGAGAGTGAGCAGAGCGAGTTCTTTGACCTGAATGTTGGTTTGAAGCAGGGGTGTGTGATGTCCCCGTGGTTGTTTGCTGTATATATGGATGGAGTTATGAAAGAAATACTATCAAGAGCAGTGGATGTTGGTGTATCGCTGAAGGGGGAGGGAATTGAGTGGAGGCTGCCTATACTGCTGTTTGCGGATGATGCAGTTCTGATGAGTGATAATGAATGGGAGTTGCAGGGTCTGGTAAATGAGTTTGGAACAGTGTGCGAAAAACGGAATTTGAAGGTAAATACGGGGAAGAGCAAGGTTATGGTCTTCGAAAGGGGTGAAGTCACAGAGTGTGAGGTGAAGCTGAACGGTCGGGCTGTGGAGATCGTCAACTCTTTTAAGTATCTGGGCAGTGTGTTGAGTAAGGATGGGACTGTGGATGGGGAGGTGCGGGAGAGGGTGCAGCGGGGGAGGAGGGTTGTAGGAGCGCTAGGAGCAGTAACAAGAAATGGGGTGGTCAGTGTGGAAGTGAAGAAGTCCTTGCATGACAGTGTGGTAATCCCGACACTGACTTACGGAAGCGAAGCATGGACGTTGGTTGAGAGGCTCAGACCAAGAGTGAGAGCGGTGGAAATGAATTACTTAAGGAGTGCGTGCGGAGTTACATGGAGGGATAGACAGACTAATGAGGAAGTAAGAAGGAGGTGTGGTGTGGAGGTGGATGTGCTGGAAAGTGTGAAAGGGAACAACTTGAGATGGTTCGGCCATGTGGAACGTATGGAAAGCGAGAGAATGACTAAGAGGGTGTACGAGAGCGAGGTGGAGGGACAGAGGGGGAGAGGTAGACCGAATATGAGGTGGAAGGATGGAGTGAGGAAGTACATGAACGAAGGCGGTGCTGGTTGGGGGGAGGGGCGTCGACTGACTGGGGACAGAGGTGCATGGGGGCGGTTCGTTCGTGGCCACCCCTTCGGGGATCACGGCGTCAGGCAATAGATAGATAGATAGATAGATACTAAAGCTCGGTGATAGCGAAAGAACTCGTACCAATGGTTTCAAATTAGATAAAATTTCGTTTCAGAAAAGATAAAGCTCGGTGATAGCGAAAGAACTCGTACCAATGGTTTCAAATTAGATAAATTTCGTTTCAGAAAAGATATAGGCAAATATTGGTTTGGTAACAGAGTTGTAGATGGGTGGAATGGACTACCAGGTGCTATAGTGGGATTAAAAACGATAGGGAGCTTTAAGATAAAATTGGATAAGCATATGGACGAGAAGGGTTGGGTGTGAAGGGGGATCAGCAGGGTTGGGCCAATCAGCGCTCTGCATACCCCCGTAATCCTGCGTTAATCTCTAACCGTTTTGGTAAGATGATCCTCAGGGTATTAGAGTGTTGAGCCTATAATTGGGCTTTGTAATTGAACTGGGGTTGTGTGGGACAGGGATCTGCCTTGCTTAGGCCAATCGGCTTTCTGCAGACTCCCATTTTCTTATGTTCTTATGTATTAGAGTGTTGAGCCTATAATTGGGCTTTGTAATTGGGGTTGTGTGGGACAGGGATCTGCCTTGCTTAGGCCAATCGGCTTTCTGAAGACTCCCATTTTCTTATGTTCTTATACAGCATAAATCATCTATAAAACATTAACCTAACCTAGTACTAGGCCTACATGAATACTAGGTTACATTAGGTTATGTTAATGTTTTATAGATGAGTTATGCTGTATGTTGGTAGTGGTACGCCCACTACTCCTAATCTTACCCAAATTTCGGTATTATTCTATAATTGCACCTATACGAGCTAAACAAATAATTATTGTATTTAACAGGAAGGTACGGCGAGGTAAGTGATGTGGTATAGGTGGCAATATGCGGAAATGGATTATAAGGGCATTCTGCCCCCCTCTTACCCACTTACGAAAATCTACGGTTATTCACTCCACCCCAACTGAATTTCTACTGTTTTACCCAACCAGCGGGGGTGTGGGGGCAGCAGCCCCAACCCATAATACTAGGTTAGGTTAGGTAAGGTTGTTAGGTTAGGCTAATATCTCTCTGAAACATTGTAAATCCGTGTCACATCTAGATTGATAGACTTTTGTCAGAGGGGGGCGGAATGCCCTTATAATCCATTTCCGCATATTGCCACCTATACCACATCACTTACCTCGTTGTACCTTCCTGTTAAATACAATAATATTTTGTTTAGCTCGTATAGGTGCAATTATAGAAATTTACCCAAATTTCTAATGGTAGTTTTGGGTTCCTATCATCATATGCCATTATGCTTCATTTCTATATACTTTTTATCCCCCGGGAAAAAAAAAATCTTGTGATTTTTCATTTTTTTTTGGGGGGGGGGGGTCATTAACCTAACCAAACCGAATAGCCCCCTTCTTCTTCTTCTTCTTTTTGTGGAGTTGCTGTCCCCTCTCAAAGCCAGCTCACCTATGCACCGGTGACTTCTCCAGAAACAGATAGAGCTAGATTTAAGAATTAGTTTAGAAATTATGTAGTCGTAGAAAGGATAGTTAAAGACAAAGAATTGAAGTATATAGCTTAAGCAGAACTCTCCTCTCCTTATTTTACCCCCTCCTCCACCCCCAATCTTGTTCTCTCCTTATCTTAATTTATCTTTTCCCCTCTCTACTATTTAATCTCATTTTTCTTCCTCCCCCCCTCTCGTCCCCTTCCCCCCCCTCATCCTATTCTATCCTATTCGTTTCTCTTCTGCCACACCTGCTCCAGGAATCTTTTCACTACCATTCTTTCCCATTCCCCATCTACCCCCTCTTCTGTCCCGAGACCTAACACAAATTTTACACCCTCATCCTCCTCCTCTTTCTGCTCTTCCCATTCCCTCTCCCCTACCACCCGTTTCAACTAATTTTCCAACCCCTCTCTCTCCTCTGCATACCCCTGGCACTCCGTCACTATATGTTCTATTGTCTCCTCCACTCTCCTACCTCACACTGTAGACACTCTTTCACCCCCCCATTCCACCTCCATGTTCTCCTATTTGTCTCTAATGCTCCTGCCCTAGCCTTAAACAGTAGTTCAGCTCCCCAACTTCCGTCATAGAACTCCTCTTTTCTCGGTCTCCCCTTGCTTCTATATCTTAAAACATAAGAACATAAGAAAATGGGAGTCTGCAGAAAGCCGATTGGCCTAAGCAAGGCAGATCCCTGTCCCACACAACCCCAATTCAATTACAAAGCCCAATTATAGGCTTCACACTCTAATACCCTGAGGATCATCTTACCAAAACGGTTAGATTAACGCAGGATTATGGAGGTCTGCAGAGCGCTGATTGGCCCAACCCGGCTGATCCCCCTTCACACCCAACCCCTCTCGTCCATATGCTTATCTAATTTTATCTTAAAGCTCCCTACAGTTTTAGATCCCACTATAGCACTTGGTAGTCCATTCCACCCATCTACAACTCTGTTACCAAACCAATACTTGCCTATATCTTTTCTGAAACGAAATTTATCTAATTTGAAACCATTGGTACGAGTTCTTTCGCTATCACTGAGCTTTAGTACATTTGCCATGTCCCCTTTGTTAATCCCACTAACCCACTTGAACACCTCTATCATATCCCCTCTAACTCTGCGTCTCTCTAACGAATGTAAACCTAATTTCTTCAACCTTTCTTCATACGAAAGATTTCTAATATTATGGATCATTTTTGTCATTCTACGCTGTACTCTCTCGAATCTATGTCCATTCTGTAATAAGGACACCAAAATTGGACAGCATAATCCATGTGGGGTCTCACTAATGACAAGTAAAGTTTTAAGATAACATCAGCAGTTCTGTTACTCACACTCCTAGAGATGAACCCGAGAATCCTGTTTGCCTTATTACGAACGCTTATACACTGTTTTCTAGGCTTCAAATCATTGCTAACAAACACACTAGATCTTTCTCGCAGTCTGAATTTTCTAATTCTAAATTAGCTAGTTTATATTAACATTTGTTTGCATCTTCCCTATCTTTAATACCTTGCATTTGTCAATGTTAAACTTCATCTGCCACTTTACTGACCATTCATGTAAGGTATCTAGATCCCTTTGGAGGCACTCTATATCGCTATCTGAATCAATTGATCTCCCTATTTTAGTATCGCCTGCGAATTACTTATCCTACTAGTTATACCTAAATCTAGGTCATTTATGTATATAAGAAACAACAGGGGACCTAATACGATCCCTGGGGGACACCACTTTTGACTGCTCCCCATTCTGACTTGGTACCATTTATGCTGACTCTGCTTCCTACCAATTAGCCATGACCTAATCCATCAACAACGCCCCACCTATTCCATGTGCCTCAACCTTTCTCATCAATCTCTCATGAGGGACTCTGTCGAAAGCTTTACTGAAATCTAAATATAATATCATATGACTTGTCATTATCTACTGCTTCATATACCTCTGAGAAAAAACTAAGCAAATTAGTAAGGCAAGACCGTCCCTGAGTGAATCCATGCTGAGAAGAATTGATTAAGTTAAATGTTTCTAAGTGGTTTCTCATTTTCCTAGCAATAATTGACTCTAGTAGTTTCCTATGATTGAAGTGAGACTAATGGGACGGTAATTGGATGCTATTGATTTATCACCTTTTTTGAAGATCGGAACTACATTTGCAAGCTTCCAAGCTTCTGGAACTATACCTGTTTCTAATGACTTGTTAAATAGAAATGTTAATGGATAACTTAACTCATCTCTGCATTCTTTTAATACTCTAGCATATACCTCATCAGGACCAGGCGATTTATGAGGTTTCAGTCTGTCAATTTCCTTAACCACATCATTTCTACTTATAGTAACCGTACTTAACCTATTTTCTATACTATCGCTGTATACCTTACGGACTTCTGGAAACTGTGCCAAATTTTCATTAGTGAAAACGGAAAGAAATTGACTATTTAATGTACTGCACATTTCTAAATCACTTTCTGTCAATTTTCCTATAGAAGTTTTAAGGGGACCAATAACATCTCTAACCTTGGTTTTATATAGTTGGTAAAAAGCTTGAGGATTATTTTTGAGTCATTGGCAACCTTAATTTCATAATTTCTTTTTTCTTTCCTAATATCCTTTTTTACCTGTCTTGATAGATTCTGATAGTAAGCAAGTAGGTGAATTTCGCCTTTTCTAATTTTTCTATATATTCCTCTCTTTTGTCCTAGAAGATCTAATAGTCTATTATTCATCCATTTGGGTTGGTTCTGTGTTGATCTAAATTTTCTTTTGGGGATATATTTATTTTGCGCATTGAATACTGACTTGATAAAATTATCGTATGTATCTACCAAGTTTGACGTCTCCTCCTGACTTAAGATGACAGGTGCCTGAGAAAGGATACACTCATTTGGACACCTGGATCGACTTAATTTTTTGACCATAGGGTCCGCTAACAGGGCTTCTCTTAACCCACCATAATTGGCTTTTCTGAAGTCAGGTATTAATGTTGTATTCTCTCTGGTATTACCTTTCCATTGTATATTAAAATACACAGAATTGTGATCACTATTTCCTAGGTGGTCCCCGATTTCTACACTATTTATCATATGTTCATTGTTACTGAAAACTAAATCGAGAATATTATAAGAACATAAGAACATAAGAAAATGGGAGTCTGCAGAAAGCCGATTGGCCTAAGCAAGGCAGATCCCTGTCCCACACAACCCCAATTACAAAGCCCAATTATAGGCTCAACACTCTAATACCCTGAGGATCATCTTACCAAAACGGTTAGAGATTAACATAAGAACATAAGAACATAAGAAAATGGGAGTCTGCAGAAAGCCGATTGGCCTAAGCAAGGCAGATCCCTGTCCCACACAACCCCAATTACAAAGCCCAATTATAGGCTTCACACTCTAATACCCTGAGGATCATCTTACCAAAACGGTTAGAGATTAACGCAGGATTATGGAGGTCTGCAGAGCGCTGATTGGCCCAACCCGGCTGATCCCCCTTCACACCCAACCCTTCTCGTCCATATGCTTATCTAATTTTATCTTAAAGCTCCCTACAGTTTTAGATCCCACTATAGCACTTGGTAGTCCATTCCACCCATCTACAACTCTGTTACCAAACCAATACTTGCCTATATCTTTTCTGAAACGAAATTTATCTAATTTGAAACCATTGGTACGAGTTCTTTCGCTATCACTGAGCTTTAGTACATTTGCCATGTCCCCTTTGTTAATCCCACTAACCCACTTGAACACCTCTATCATATCCCCTCTAACTCTGCGTCTCTCTAACGAATGTAAACCTAATTTCTTCAACCTTGAAAGATTTCTAATATTATGGATCATTTTTGTCATTCTACGCTGTACTCTCTCCAATGAATCTATGTCCATTCTGTAATAAGGACACCAAAATTGGACAGCATAATCCATGTGGGGTCTCACTAATGACAAGTAAAGTTTTAAGATAACATCAGCAGTTCTGTTACTCACACTCCTAGAGATGAACCCGAGAATCCTGTTTGCCTTATTACGAACGCTTATACACTGTTTTCTAGGCTTCAAATCATTGCTAACAAACACACCTAGATCTTTCTCGCAGTCTGAATTTTCTAATTCCACATTAGCTAGTTTATATTTAACATTTGTATGCATCTTCCCTATCTTTAATACCTTGCATTTGTCAATGTTAAACTTCATCTGCCAATTTACTGACCATTCGTGTAAGGTATCTAGATCCCTTTGGAGGCACTCTATATCTCTATCTGAATCAATTTTTCTCCCCATCTTGGTATCGTCTGCAAATTTACTTATCCTACTAGTTATACCTAAATCAAGGTCATTTATGTATATAACAAACAACAGAGGACCTAATACAGATCCCTGGGGGACACCACTTTTGACTGCTCCCCATTCTGACTTCGTACCATTTATGCTGACTCTCTGCTTCCTACCAATTAGCCATGACCTAATCCATCCCAACAACGCCCCACCTATTCCATGCGCCTCAACCTTTCTCATCAATCTCTCGTGGGGGACTCTGTCGAAAGCTTTACTGAAATCTAAATATATTATATCATATGACTTGTCATTATCTACTGCTTCATATACCTCTGAGAAAAAACTAAGCAAATTAGTAAGGCAAGAACGTCCCTGAGTGAATCCATGCTGAGAAGAATTTATTAAATTAAATGTATCTAAGTGGTTTCTAATTTTACTAGCAATAATTGACTCTAGTAGCTTTCCTATGATTGATGTAAGACTAATGGGACGGTAATTGGATGCTATTGATTTGTCACCTTTTTTGAAGATCGGAACTACGTTTGCAAGCTTCCAAGCTTCTGGAACTATACCTGTCTCCAATGACTTGTTAAATAAAAATGTTAATGGGTAACTTAACTCATCCCTACATTCTTTTAATACTCTAGCATATACCTCATCAGGACCAGGCGATTTATGAGGTTTCAGTCTGTCAATTTCCTTAAGCACATCATTTCTACTTATAGTAACCGTACTTAACCTATTTTCTATACTATCGCTATATACCTTACGGACTTCTGGAAACTGTGCCAAATTTTCATTAGTGAAAACGGAAAGAAATTGACCATTTAATGTACTGCACATTTCTAAATCATTTTCTGTCATTTCTCCTATCGAAGTTTTAAGGGGACCAATTACATCTCTAACCTTGGATTTATATAGTTGGTAAAAAGCTTTAGGATTATTTTTTGAGTCATTGGCAACCTTAATTTCATAATTTCTTTTTTCTTTCCTAATATCCTTTTTTACCTGTCTTGATAGATTCTGATAGTAAGCAAGTAGGTGAATTTCGCCTTTTCTAATTTTTCTATATATTCCTCTCTTTTGTCCTAGAAGATCTAATAGTCTATTATTCATCCATTTGGGTTGGTTCTGTGTTGATCTAAATTTTCTTTTGGGGATGTATTTATTTTGTGCATTGAATACTGACTTGATAAAATTATCGTATGTATCTACTAAGGTTGACGTCTCTTCCTGACTTAAGATGACAGGTGCCTGAGAAGGGGTACACTCATTTGGACACCTGGATCGACTTAATTTTTTGACCATAGGGTCCGCTAATAGGGCTCTTCTTAACCCACCATAATTGGCTTTTCTAAAGTCAGGTATTAATGTTGTATTCTCTCTGGTATTACCTTTCCATTGTATATTAAAATACACAGAATTGTGGTCACTATTTCCTAGGTGGTCCCCTATCTCTACATTATTTACCATATGTTCATTGTTACTGAAAACTAAATCGAGAATATTATTACCTCTAGTCGGCGTATCTATGAATTGAAATAAAAAACTATCTTGTACTACCTCTATAAACTCCTCAGAATCAGAGTCTCCTATTTGATGCTGCCAATCTATATTCGGAAAATTAAAATCCCCCATAATGCACACATTGCTAAACCTTGATGCCATTTTAATTTCCTCCCATAATGACGTTCCGTCATTTCTACTCATATTTGGCGGTCTATACATAACTCCAATAACTATGGTCTCACTACCTTCGTTAACCTCTACCCAAACACTTTCATTATCGTTATTTAGTCTAATACCTGATTTAATACAGCTTTTTAATGTACTCCTGACAAACACTGCTATACCGCCACCCCTCTTACTTGTTCGGTCATATTTAAACAAACTATATCCTGGTATATCAAATTCTGCTAAAAAATGCCTGGTTTCTGTATTAATCCACGTTTCAGTTAGCGCTATTATGTCTATATTTTCTTTGCTAACAAGGGCTCTAAGTTCGTTCATTTTGTTACATAGACTCCTACAGTTTGTGTAATATACTCTCAATTTACTTCTTTTCTTTATACCTAATTTACCTTTGTTTTTAGCGACATTTCCATCTTCTGTTGCACCATCACTACTATTATTTGCATTATAGTCATCATTTTTAGCATGAGACTGAATATCCTTATCGCTTTCGCCTGACGCTAAAATTGTTCCAATTAACCTCTCATTTACACTCTCAATATTTCTGTTCAAAATATCACCTCTAGTTGGCGTATCTATGAATTGAGATAAAAAACTATCTTGTACTACCTCAATAAACTCCTTTGAATCAGAGTCGCCTATTTGTTGCTGCCAATCTATATCTTATCAGTGTACTTTTCTTCTCCATATTTCTCTTCCATTCCTGTCTTCCTACTTCCTTCACTCTCGTTCCTATCTCTTTCTCTAGTCTCCTTCCCTGACCTAATCCTGTATTACTCCCTACATCTCTCCACTCCTCTCCCAAATACATTTAGGTTAGGTTAGGTTAGGTTAATGAAGAAACAAAAATCACAAGATTTGTGTTTTTTCTTTCCCCCTGGGATTAAAAGTAGGCTAGGCTATAGGCCTATAGCCTAGAAATGTAGTATAGGCTTATGATGATAGGCTAGGAACCCAAAACTACCATTAGAAATGTGTTACCTAGGCTAGGCCTATATTGTTGCGTCTCCGGACCTGTATTATCTGTATAGGCTATTTACCATTATTTCGGGATGGATGTAGCCTAGTTTTCGGGCGTACGGTCGTCATGTTGTACGCTCACAGTTACGTTCCCGTCTATTTCGACAATATTTTCTGCTATTTGCCCCCCTGTCATTAGCCTACTACATGAATACTAGGTTAGGTTAGGCTAATGTATTTTTATATCCAAAGGCAGTCAAAATAGACGGGAACATGATGGGAAAGGTCCGACGCCACTACGCGTAGTGTAAACAAGGCTGGCGGTAGGCCTACGCCCGCACTTAACATTCTTGCCATTATTTCTAATAGGGCAGCGAAAGGTCTTGAATATTATCGCTAGGCTAGAGGCCTATGTACGGTGCCCAGGTGAATTGTTACATGACACCGGTAATAACCTGGATAGACCTAGCCTAGGCATAAATTTCTTGCCATCAGGAATGTCAATAGGCCTATGAGACTCAGACAGTATTACAGTCAGGATTCTCAGTAGCCTAGCCTACTTTACCCGAATATTCTAGTTGGCAAGACTAGGTTAAATCTAAATAGGCCTAGGCCTATGGTTTGCAAACTTTCTAATAACCTAGGCCTACTAATTTTTGACAAGATGGTGAGCTGTTTTACTTTGTTATACTACTAGCGGTTAGCCTATGCATAGCCTAGGCTACTCCGTCGGGGTTTTTCTCACTTAGGCTAGGTATTAGCCTGGCCCCACCCCCTTTTAATAATTATCTAATGACAAAGCAGTCGAATTCTACAGAAGCAATGAATCCCACAATAGAATATGTAAATTCATATACGATAATTAGGCAACTCGTCATTGGCTGAAATCACGGTTCTTCGGCATAGTAGGCACACGGCGAAACAAGTGCACGAACCAAAACAAACCAGCCGCTTACCTCTAACGTGTATTTTAACTGAATATTTCCGTAGTTAGTCCACGCCTCATCTGCTGTCACTTGATCTAGGTTTAAATCCAGCGAGAGATCATTGTATTTCCTTTTCACACTCGAGTGCAAGTCCACTTCACTCATGTTTAGCCAACTCAATACCTAGACAAACTCATTCCCGCCTGAGCGAGCTGCACCTCTAGAATGAGAGGACTCGGGCTTGTGGCGGGAAACTCGGACCGCATCACACCTTACCAATGCGCATAACAAACTAACACGCAACAATTTTCCTCGTCACCTTATAAATATATTGATTTATTAGCATAAACTGAACATAAAAGGACTAATTATACATTTTTGCATCTCATATGTTGGTCTTATACAATTATATACAAAGAATGTCAAAGCTAGCCTAGTAGGGCGTTGTAGAGTGCGTAGGAATATTAAAGGCCTATGTTTTGGCGGGAAAGTGACAAGAAAGCGGCGTCGCCCAATGTCCTTTATTTACAAACACCGCGGTCAAGCGTTCCCAAGTAACCTGCGGTTGTCCCTTTAAATACAAACTTATAACGTTCTACTGGTCCATTTAAACTTCGCTTATCCCACGCATTGTAGGCTATCTAGCTACCAAGCAATTTTAGAAGAATTATTATAGTTATATGTAGCGAAAGAACAATTAGAGCTTTAGAGAAATGTATATAGGCCTATATGGATAAAATATAGAAAGGAAAATATAGCCTATGTCGCAAAATGTCTAGCTTACGTACAGTAGGCTACATAGATAGCCTACAATATATGAATACTATATTGATCAATCCTAGCTATATAGGTCTATATTTTGTATCATTATATATATATATATATATATATATATATATATATATATACAGTATATACACACTGCTCTCCTAGACAAAGTTGAAAGGAAGGCCTTTCGTATCATTAACTCCCGTCCACTCACCAACTCTCTGCAATCTCTCTCTCTCCGCCGCAATGTTGCATCTCTCTCGCTATTCTATCGCTACTATAATAATCAGTGTTCCTCAGAGCTATCCCAGTGCATACCACCTCCTTTACGTAGGACACGTGGTACCCGTCTTGCAACTCAATCCCACCCCTACTCTGTGCAACTCTCCAACCCAAGAGTGAAACGTTACTCTCAAACTTTCTTCTACTCAACAGCTGAGCTCTGGAACTCTCCCAGAATCAGTCTTTCCCTCTTCCTATGACTTAAATTGCTTCAAACTCCGTGTGTCCAGGCATTTTGGCTCGAACGTCCCTTGATTTTGGCCCTGTCACTCTTTCAACAATGGGGAGGCACTCGCTATAGGCAGTTATGCCTTTTGCCTCCCTCAATCACATAGAAAAAAAAAAATATATATATACCGGTATATATATATATATATATATATATATATATATAGATATAGATATATATAGATATATGTATATATAGATAGATAGATAGATGCTATAAAGAGGAAGAAGCTATAAGAAGAAAAAGAAACACCAGAAAGACCAAGAGAAGAGATCGAAGAGATGGGCATGACCTCCATCTGAGAAGGCCTTATAGTGCACCTACGTACCCTATCTGTCGTTCAAGCCGCTGACCCGGGTTGTGCTGGCGCGGCCGGGGTCCTATCACGACGACAGAAGTGAGGTCAACTCTCCAACTGCATTTCTTGCCCTCAAATAGACCAACAGTGTCCACTCGACCAAAGCTGAGACTATATATATACCTCAGCCAGATCATTAGAGGCCTCACCTCGGAAACACCCGAGAGTGACTCTTCTTCCAAGACCAAGACCAAGGAAATTAAGGTGGGAAAGGATCGAGTACTGACCCTTTCCAAATATAACTGATGAGTGTTGGCCACAGTAATTACCTCTTTCCCCAATCCACTATCCACAATAACTGTGTTAAGCTCGGCCAGGCAGACAGTATTAAGGGTGGACCCTATGGTTAAACAATTACGTGGATCCAGGTGTTCTAAATTCTAATGAATGTACCCCGTCTCGGGTACCTGTCAGCTTAAGTCAGGACAAGCCAGAGTTAAACTTGACAGCTACATATGAAAATTTTGTTGCGTCAATAGGCTCCTCGGTAACAGTATCAACAGAGGACATAATAGCAGCCATCGACAAGATTGGACCAAACTCTGCAGCAGGACCAGACGGCTTTCATGCCCAACTGCTAAAAAACTGCAAACATCAGCTAGCCCTGCCTCTAAAACTGCTGTGGAGCAAGTCCCTCCAAACTGGATATGTACCACAATCCCTAAAAGAAGGTAATGTCACACCAATACACAAAGGGGGTAGTAAAGGCATAGCCAAAAATTACAGACCAGTGGTGCTGACGTCACACCTTATTAAAATCATAGAAAGAACAATAAGAGCTAAGATGGTCAGCTTCCTGGAAGATAATGAGGCGTTCAACGAGGGGCAACATGGCTTTAGAAAAGGCCGCTCCTGCCTCTCACAACTACTATCACACTACGACAAAATCCTACAGGATATTCAAGACGGAGAAAATGTAGACGTCATATATCTAGATTTCGCCAAAGCTTTTGACAAGGTGGACCATGGGATCCTTCTACATAAACTCAAATCACTGGGAATAGGGGGAGACCTTGGAAGATGGCTCCACAGCTTCATCACCAACAGAAAACAAAGAGTCACGGTTCAAGGAAGCCTATCAGAAGCAGGTGGGGTCATCAGCGGAGTACCACAAGGATCAGTACTGGGACCTCTCCTATTCCTCATCATGATAGGAGACATCGACAGGGACCTGGAACACTCAACAGCCACATCGTTTGCAAACGACACCAGACTCATGAAGAAAATCACCTCACAACATGATGCTCAGCTACTACAACAAGACTTGGACAAAATCCTGAAGTGGGCAGAAGAAAACAACATGGCCCTAAACGGAGACAAGTTCGAGCTTCTAAGGTACGGGAACAAGAGAGCACTACAAAACGACACCAACTACAAAAGTGGACAGCAAGAAATTACCGCCAAGGACACAGTGAAGGACTTGGGAGTAAATATGAGCAGTGACGCCACTTTTTCCCAGCATATTACCAAAGCCACAACAACAGCAAAACAAATAGCAGGCTGGATCCTGAGAACCTTCCACACAAGAAATGAGAGGTGTATGCTAACATTGTGGAAGTCACTGGTCCTACCACGACTGGAGTACTGCTCCCAGCTCTGGTCTCCCCAAAAAGTAGGAGAAATAACAGAAATTGAAGCCACCCAGAGGACATTCACCAGTAAAATCCATGGGTTTCAACACTTTAACTACTGGGAGAGACTTAAGGAGCTGCAGCTGTACTCACTTCAAAGACGTAGGGAGAGATACATCATCATCTACGTCTGGAAGATTTTGGAAAAAAAGGTACCAAACCCAAACATCCAAGAGACTCAGCACCAAAGGCGAGGGAGGCTGTGCTATGTGAGGACTACGCCGGGATCAACACAAAAATCAAATCCCTGATCCATCACAGCTTTACATACAATGGAACCAGACTGTTCAACTGTATACCAGCCCCTCTCAGGAACATGACCGGGGTGTCTCCAGACACCTTCAAGAAACACTTGGACATGTGGCTGGCCAAAATACCGGACCGGCCACCAACACCAGGATACCCCAGCACCAACTCCAACCGACTTCTGGAATGGAGAGTGGAAGAAAGGGAGCTGCCTGGTCGCAGTGGAGCCCCAGCTCAACTGTGTCACTAACGGACGGAATACAACTAAGTGTAACTAAGTGTATGCTCAAAGTAAATATATCCCCAAAAGTAGATTTAGATAGACACAGAATCAACTAAAATGGATGAATAATAAAGTAATAGCTCTTCTAGGAAAAAAGAGAGATATAGGCCTACATAGAAACATTGGCCCGGTAATTAACCTTTAAATTTGCTGTTTTGCTTTAATTTTACACACAAACAAATCTTAGATTATGTTTTATTGTTTTCCTAAAACTAATAACTAAAATAAAATTAGAAAAGCAAAAATATGTCAAATGGAGCCAGGTGTGGCTAAGCAGTTACTTGCCTCATGCGTGGGATTATCCCCGGCCAGAGCGCCTAGAGTTTATTGCCCGACGGGCGTGGCTTTCCATACCCATTGTTGCACTTGCGGACATTAGAGGTGCGGTAGACCAGTGTCACATGTAGCCTATATATGCTAGCACCAGATCAGCTCCGGCGAGCTGATTAGACCTACACTGGTTACAGACTACATTCACATCCACAGCCATTCCGACGGTACAGCAACATTCAACATGCACTTCACACAATACGTACATCCTTACCAAGCCGGACTAAACCACCGTGGTGAGGTACAGAATTTAGTTTCAGAAAAGATATAGGCAAATATTGGTTTGGTAAAAAGAGTTGTAGGAATGTGGAATAGCTAGGCCAGTGGTCAGCAACCCTTAAAGCTAGAAGAGTCATTTGTTCTAAGTTGAATAAAAACACATTACTGTCAGAGCCGCAACACAAAAAAATGGTCTAATAAACCGAAATCTACAGTATTTCAGAAATAAGAGAATATACCGGTACACTACTTGTGAACGAAACAGATTATAGTGATATTTTTCAATGTAGGCCTACTATTATTCACAAAGCTTAGGGAATTCATAGGACTATGAGTCTATGTGTCACATTTCTAGAAATAACGATTGATACCTAGGCTATGGATATTTTCGAAGATGAATAAACAAATCGAATGTTGCCTTGAATGTGTTATATGATGCCTTCGTTTTGAATGAAGAATTATTATTTCTGAAGTTTCTGGAGCCACACAAGTGTCCTGAAAGAGCCGCATGCGGCTCCTGAGCCGCAGGTTGCCGACCCCTGGCCTAGGGGACAAACTAAAATACATTTCTCGAAAATTGCCAAATCACATTAACCCCCTCAGTCTGATAAAAAACCTCTATATACAAAATAGCTCAATACTAATTAAGGGGGCCCACCTCGTTTTGTTCTCTCTTTCTCACTCTATTTCTGGGTTGTATCCATCCGGCCCCATTCAGCCTACTGTTTTAAGACGTTTACCCCCATTCAGGTGTCAATACTTTCCTGGCGAGCGGTAGCGAGCCAGCATATATATATATATTTGTTTTGACAGCAATCTAAATTTGTACATTGTTTGATAGAAAAAATTCTCCGGCGAAGCCGGATTTCTTCATACAATCCTGGCTCGCTATCGCTCGCCAGGAAGAAATCGACACCTGAATGGGGATAAACGTTGAAATGCTGGGTGTGAAGGGAATTTTTCTGTCCTGAAAACTCCCCAGCCCCACTTTTAGGATCAACCTTTCCTGGTACCTGGCGCGGGGCTCGAACCTCTGAAGGGAGTTTAACCCTCCTAAAAACCCACAGGTTTTGAGATGCCTTGGGTGGGGTTCGAACCCTGGTTAGTGACCATGGCCATCACCACCAGGCCCGCGCGCTAACCCACTGTACTACCACGGACGTACTAAAAGTATAGTAACCTTAGTCCGATTTGTAAGAACCAGGTGATAGTCTCGTGGTGATTCACGTGATGAGTTTATTGGACTTACCATCCACGACTATTTTACACTATACCTGACGTCAACTCGGGTAGTACATTATTGGGGTTGCGGGATATTTTCGAGGGCATTACAAACGTCTTAAAGCAGTTGGCTGAATGGGGCCAAATGGATACAAGCCAGAGAAAGGGAGAAAAGGAGAGAAAGAGAAAAAAAGCAGATGACCCCCCTTAAACAAAATATCATGATAACCCCCAAGACGTCGGACCAGATAGAATGTAACATCAATCTATATTAACCCCTTCTGTACCGGCGACGTCTTTTTGTGGTTTATTCTAACTATATACTTAGACTATTTTGTGCAGCTTAACCCCTTCTGTACCGGCTACATCTTTTGTGCTTTATTCTGGCTACTATTAGACGGTTTTTGTGCAGTTTAAAAAGGTCATCCAGCAAATAACAGGTTCGAAGTATCTATCTTAACCCTTTTTACTACCACAGATCCTTCTTAAACTTCACAAAATCGTCTAAACATAGCTACAATAAAATCGAAAAGACGTCGCCGGTAAAGAAGGGGTTAAGAACGATGTGTGGTAGTAAAAACGGTTGTTGTTGTTGTTGCTGTTCCCCAAACTGCCTGGCCGAACAGCCCCAAGGCACCGAGCAAGGCCAAGGCCATAACCGAGCGCCCCCACAGAACCCTCCCTGCCGACCACAATAAAGCCTGGGTGACCGAAGCCACTCCATGGCGGGGAGCTGAGGAGGGTGAGGAAATACCCGGGAAACCAAAGCCCCACCCAGGGCCCTGTGCCCCTCAGCAATTATGAAGAGAAAGCTGAGGGGCAAAGGAAAAATGTGATGCTTTGGCTTCCAATCTTGGTAGATTGGGAGGTCAATCCACGGAAGAGACGCCGTCGCTTGAGATCTAGAAAATATATAAGTAAAAGGAACAGTCAGAGTATGGGTATGGCAGAGATCGCTCAGTTCTCATCTAATAGACCAGCCCATCACCAAATGACTAAACCCAATCCTCTCAGCAACAGGTAGGAAAGGCCCTAGAAAGCCGCCTTTGGCGGGGGGATAGCTCCCCTATTTCAACCCCTTTCGGGATTGGGCACCCGCCCTGTAAGTGAGATAGTTCGAAGCCTGTTAATTGCTGGAGTCCCCTTTTAAACTGAATAAAATCGTCTAATGAATGCCAAAATAATGTTAAAAAGACGTCGTCGGTTCAGAAAGGGTTAATCCTACAAAAGAGTTGGTCTATGGTAAATAATTATATCCTTGCTGACATAACACTGAACCAGGTCAACTTTCTAACTGTCAATAGTTTGGGGGTCATACACACGCACATTTATATATACACACATACATACACATAGTCATACACATACATACATACATACATACGTACATGTGTCTACAGTGTCTGAGTATATACAGTATATACATACATACATAGATATATTTATATTTTTTTTAGTTTGCTCCCTAGACCTCAAGAAAACACCACCTTCGAAATTAATTTGTATGTTTTTTGTACGAAAACGTTCTGGCTGAAGGCTGATTCCTCCTATATTGCAGGCTTGCTATCGCTCGCCGGGAAAAAAATTGACACCTCAATGACACGGAAGGTCTTAAAATTGACAAAGAAATGGGGCGAAAGGTATTAAAATCGCCAAACTAATGGGGCGAACGTCCTAAACTCTCAAAACTAATGGGGCTAAACACGAGGGAGAAAGGGGGTCCAGAAAAAACACCCCCTTAAACAAACCTACTTGTCTTCATAGTTCGTACAGAGTTGCCATGCTCTTTGATCTGCAGAGATTGACGAACCTTGTATTAATCGTGGCTATATTTTCGGATTAAGGGCACGGTATTTGCTTTTCCTGGACCCCCTTCTCCCTCATGCTTATCACCATTAGTTTTAAATTTCTTAGACGTTCGTTCCATTAATTTGGCGATTTTGAGACCTTTCGCCCCATTTCTTTGTCAATATTAAGACCTTTCGTGCTATTTAGGTGTTTATTTTTTTCTGGCGAGCGATAGAGAGCCTGTAGTTTTGGAGGAAATGGCCTTCGGCCGGGACATATTCTGCCTAAAAATTTACAAATTCATCTTGAAAGGGGTTACTAGACGGTGTTGTTTTAAGCTTGATGGAGGCCTGTCTAGCGAGGAAACTGAAAAATAAACAAATAAGTAAATTTACCAAAACATAACCAACACACCCCCCACCCCACCACACACACACATCAGATAAGTTTGGTAGCGTTCTATGCAACAGTGGGGAGCTCAATAGGCCTACTAGCTTGTCTGTCTGTCTGTCGGCCAGGGGTAACATTGATAAAACAACAACAAATGGGTACCAAGCGGCTCGCTTGGTGTAGTGACTAGCATCTCGGACTTCCACCCAGAAGGCCCGGGTTCGCGCCCACGCTCGGCGCATTAAAGATTTTTCACAAGCAGAGTCGTTACCATCCCTCATGAGCAAAGGGATGGGGTAGTAGTACAGGACCCCAATGGAAATACGCCTAATCGGCCTTATTGAGCTATCCTTAGCTAGCTTAGCATGCGCTAGCTTCAAGAACTATTATTATTATTATTATTATTATACAGTACTTTATAGGGTTATACAAAATATATATTAGTTAATCATCAAATTCCGTTTTCTCTAACAGGAGCGTCATCATAGAAAGCGTAGTTTATTACTAACTAATGTATTTTTTTATAATACTATGTATATTTTAAAAATTTAATAACTATAGTACGTTTATTTGTGTAAATTTATACATATTTATAATATATGTAAATTAATATTTTTAAAACTATCAATTTGAATAAAAAATGCGCTACAAAGGAGAATGTCGACAAAATGAACTTACACAATCGCCAACATCGTTACCCAACTTACCCTATAACCTATTCTCATTCTTCAGGTTGGCGCGATTAGACGTAAATTTGGTGTCTTGTTTAGTTCATTAAATAAGCTTTCTCCATACCAATTAATCACCGTATAAGTTATAGTAGTGAATCAGGAACAAAACAAGGAAGGTGAAGACACGCAGACATTTCTCGCCATTTCACCAGTTCAGCCGGACCACATGAGCTCCACATCAGAGCTCTTATAGGGCAGGGCCGAAGGATAAGGCAAGAACTGCTACACCGCAACACCAACCAAGAAGTGATCAGGGCGAAGAATGAAAGATCAGGTCGAAGGTAGAAAAAATCACATCGAGAAGCAAAAAATGCATTACCGAAGGGAATCAAGTCAGTCCGGCCACAACAGCAACCGAAGAGACAAATCAGGTCAGGAGTCTGCTACCTAGCCAGGCCAGGGAGACATGAGATATAGGCCACCCGAGGACAGCTAAATGGGACAGAATAAGAATAGAAGGGGAAAAACATAGAATGAGGAATGAAAAACTACTCAAAATTAGTCAAGCTGAGGACGAAAGCTCGAGGGGAGATAGGAAGGGAAATGACCACAACCATCCCCCATCAAGCTCCAGTCGCTGGCCCCGAAGCCCCCCAACCGCGGAAAGGAGAATAATATCAGGGGGGAATAGATTGAGAGGAAGACCTTAGACGAGATGGAAAGATAGTGTTATGGAAGCGTTGGAAGATGGAGAGATAACCAAGGAACAGGCAAGAGAAATGGTAATGAATAGGAATGAATGGAGAATGCTTGTGAATAGATGTGAAAGGAAATCCAAAAAAACATTCTGGAAATATGTGGCATCCAAGTCTACAGTATATAAACATTCAGAATCTCAGACCTCTACAAAGATGCTGAGGGGGTCAGAAGGCTGTACTGGAGAGACAAGAGGTGACAGAGATAAGGTTATGATCGGAGAAGCCCAACGGAGGGAGAAGATTTAGTGTAAGCAGGATTAGAATTGCTTTTTAACATGCTTTTGAAATACATTTTATCCTTGATATAGTTACCTTTTTATAGAGGGTAATATTCCTGATAAAGTTTGTGGTTGGCAAATACGTCTTAGAAGATGGCAAATACGTCACAGAAGATATACAAAAGTTTTGAGACAGATTTTTAATAATAATAATAATAATAAGCATGTTACTTATTTCTCATAAGCGCCAATTTTTCCGAAGAATTCACTAGCGCTCGGAAAGAGAAAGAAAAAAGAACAAAATCAATGCATCAAAAGAAGGCTTATATACAACACACATTTAATCATTATCACCACCAAAACCACTCACCCCAGCTAGCCACAAACACACATACACCAATTATAAAAGAGCTAACTGGGAAGCATTCACAAATGAGACAGAACAACACTTCACAACTCTAAACAGTACACCCATCACTAACATCAACAATGCTGTACACATACTCAATAAAACTATCCAAAACGCTGACAAGAAACACATTCCAAGAGGTAACAGGAAAAGACACAACCCCAACTTCACACCAGAAATTCAAAACCTCATCAGACAACGCGACATACTGAAACACTCCCCAGCACCCCACACACAAGACATCACACAACAAATTCAAGCACTCAACACCCAAACTAACAACAAAATACAAGAACAACAAAAACTAAATTAGAATAACTTCCTACAAACACTTGATCACAAAACAAACCCCAAAAAACTCTACAAAACACTAAACAGCATCACACTTTCCAACAGCAACACAACACAATCACAACAGACTCTACTCCTTCATGTAAACAACAAGCAAACACTCTCATCAATCACTTTTCACATGTCAGCCACCTAAAACCTCACAAAGACGACCGACGTAAGAGACAATTCCCCACAGACCCTGACTATACACCCTTCACCAGACAAAGCATATCATCAACAATCTCAAGCACTCACCCGCCTGTGGCCTAGACAACATAAGCAACATACACCTCAGACACCTGGGACCACAAGGCATACAAGCACTCACTAACATATCAAACTACAGCTATTCACACAACACAATACCAGACATTTGGAAGCATGGTATCATCACATTCCCCAAACCCAACAAAGACCCCACGCTACCCTCCTCGCACCGCCCCATCACACTTCTTTGCTCCCCCTCCAAAGTCATGGAACGCCTAGTATTACAACTAATTACACCTGACCTACCCCTAGCTCCAACACAACATGGCTTTAGGCCACTGCACTCCACAAACACTCTTCTCACAGACCTTACACAAAGAGCTTTCGACGGCATCAACTCAGCTAGACCACCACACAGATCACTATTAGCCACACTCGACATTAGTAAAGCCTTCGATGCCATCCCCCGCCACAACCTAACAAACAAAATCTACAACACAAACATGCACAACAACACAAAAAGGTGGCTGGCCAACTTCCTAGCAGGCAGATGTGCACACGTATCTTTTGCCGGTCAGTCATCTAAAATCAGAAACTTTCCAAACGGAGTCCCACAAGGATCCGTCCTATCGCCCGCACTCTTCAATCTGTACATGCACGATATAACTACACCCAATACGCCCCAAATAAACTTAGCCTCCTATGCAGATGACATAACATTCACATGCACACACCATGACCCAAAAAGAGCAACAGATCTCCTTCAACCCTATCTCAACACACTACATGGTTGGTGCACTACAAACAGACTTAATCTAGCCCCAGCCAAATCCACCGCAACCCTGCTCACAAGTTGGACAGAACACGAATACATCCCTCAACTCACCATAAACAACACACCCCTAACACATACACACACACCCAAAATCCTAGGAGTAACATATGATACTCATATGACATTCAAACAGCACACCACAAACATTAAAAAGAAACTGACACCCAGACTTAACGCCCTCAGGTCACTTGCTCACACAAAATTTGGACACAACAAAGAAACTACCACCACAGTATATAAACAATACATAAGATCAGTGATGGAATACGCAAGCCCAGCCTGGGCTTCTAACCTAGCTGAAACACATCATAAGACCTTACAGACTATTCAAAACAAAGCCCTGAAGATCATTACAGGCTGCACAGCTACTTCACCCACAGATCACCTACATCAAGAAACCAAAATCCTCAAAATCAAAGACCATCTGGACATGAGGCACTCAATTCCTGGCAGCAGCCTCCACGAACCAAGACCACCCACTAAACTACATGGCAACACACCCACAGACACCAAGAAATATCAAAACAACACCCAGCACACGGTATCACACACAATTATTGTCCTCTCTCTCCCTCCCTGCCCACCCCGAACCAACTTCCAGAAGCACATCCATACTCATATCTCTCACCGATCCATCCACTCACTCACAGACAACACGCAGCTGCATGCACGACCTCCCGAAATCCATCCTTCCTCGCGAGGACAGAGTCCACCTGGCCAGGCTGAGATGCGGACACCATCCAGCTCTCCTGAGCTATCAGAAGAGACTGGATGACTCCGTTGTCGACGCCTGCCCGGGATGTAACACAGCACCCCATACCATTAAACACATCATAGAAGACTGCATTTCACACAACCACTTACGACAACAACACAATCTACACTCAATGAGAGCTCTGTGGGAAAGCCCGATCGTGGCCATGGCCTTTCTCAGGGACTCGGGGCTGTTCGGCCAGGCAGCTTAGGGAACAACAACAACAACACACATTTAACAATCACTAGCAGTGGCAAAATAGCCTAAACTCTATAGCCATCTGTCATGACACCTCTCTCAAAGAGAAAAGTCTTAAGTTGTCTCTTGAAGCATTCAACAGAACTCAGTTGTCTCATGGACAGCGGCAACCTGTTATACAACCTCGGAGCCATGTAGGAGAATGACCTCTCAAAGAAAGAAGACTGCTGGAAAGCCCTTGGTTCATAAAGACGAAAAGGGTCATTGTCATGACGCACAACTACACCATGGTGTGCCGGTGGGCGCCTGAGCAGCTCCGCAAGGTACCTAGGCTCACCAAATTTGAGAACCTTAAAAGTCACCAAACACAACTTAAATTCTATTCTTGCTCTTACTGGCAGCCAGTGCAGTTCTATGTGAAGAGATGTAGTAAGAGTTCTAGGTGGAATACCAAAAATTAGTCTTGCGGCCCTGTTAAGAACAGACTGAACTTTCTTTAAAATATAATTTGGAAGACCCACCAACAGGGTGGGTCTGTAAATTGAGAAAAGGTATATTTCATGTCAAAACTAAGAGTTAACGAGTTTTATTTCTCAAAAGATTCCATTATACAATTAAAATAAGATGGAGTATACACTTCTTTAAAGCTTGGTTGAAACTTTCTCCAAAAACCCTTTGACTATAAGACCCTTACTAATCTGAAAAAAATCATCCATTGTTAGTTACAATTATATGAAAATGGAGTCAATGTAGTGAAGAGACTAACATGACAGAGGAAAGCTGAAGAAAATACAAATGTGTAAAATAAACTGAAATAATAAAGTAAGCTTAACTTTGTGCAATAAAACAAGTTTGAAAGTAGCCTATATATACCATAAAACTATTAAACCAATTAGGCTATATAAATATAATACAATTGATATGAAATATATATAATTTCTTTCCTAAGAAAGAACTGTCATTGTTGCAGTCCTTAGGCCATATGGTGTGTAAGAAAAGGAATAATTAAAGAGAGTAAATAGATAAATACATAAATAAATTTTTTTTTTTTTTGAAACCTAATATAAATTATTCTTATTATTCAAATTTTTCATGTTTGGGAAGCATGCTGCAGACAAATAGTATTACATGGCTACTCTAAATCTCACTTGAAAACACTGTGGAAAAGTAATAACATTATATTGGCCATACAAACAATTATAATGTAAAACTTGCAAAATACACAAACCAAAACAGGGACGAGACAATATAAAGGCAAAGGAACGTATCAAAATCGCTACTAAATATTTCATACCAGGTGTTAGTACGGTTAATTATATCTTCTACTGATCTATTGGCCAGACGACTTGATCCCCAAAGAGGTGGCCACGAATGAATTCACATTTTTTCACCAACCAACTTTACTTCTAAACTCTATTAATGAAATCAACAAATACATGTGGCACTCCAAGGACTCGAACCTAGGATACTCACACCAAAATTCCGCACATTTATGCATTACGCTATCAAGACAGTTAAAGAATTATGCACATGCCTACAATTTATTATGCAGTTTCGAATCCCGCATATTAATCTGAGCATGTACATATATTCCAACTGTGCTATGGTAGCCTAATGTATAGACGAATGGAAGGAGTGATTGATGGGGCACTTAACCCTCGGGAAGGCCTCACTATAAATTGCTCCTGAACCAGAATTAATTTATATTTTTTCACCAACCAACTTTTCTTCTAAACTCAATTAATGAAATAAACAAATACAAGTGGCACTCCAAGGACACCCCAACGATGACCCGTCCCTTAAATTGTATGTATACACTCGGGCACATGCCGAATAACTGGGGGTGGCCGACTCGAGACAGCTAGAGCTCAAACAGAAACAAAATTTAAAGTTCCAGTTCTTAGGGTCCGGGACTACTTTCGCGTTCCCTCGTTCCATACTCGGGACCACTTTCGCGTTCCCTCGTTTCATACTCTGTCTCGTCTAGCAGATGAATTTTACAAGGGGAGGAAGATTCCTAGTCCCCTGCCCCCAAAGGAAAAAAGTAAGACAGTAATAGCTAAGGTTGGGTAGAGGATGCCAAACCTCACTCTGGATAGGACCAGCCATCACCAATCACTTAAATTACATGTCCAATGTTGTTTTAACCACTTCTGCACGGTAACACCTTTTTACCTATTATTCTGGCTAAAATAGAAAATGTTATGCAGTTTAAGGACCTATGGTATTCAGAGGGTTTAAGGAGATTGCATAGCCTATACCCTTTTGAGCCCTGAAGGTAGATTACTATATTAGCTAAAGAATATGACAAAAATTAGGTCATCGTGCTGAAGGAGTTAAAGTAAAACTACTGAACGGTCACGCTTATAAGTCATGTCTCAGCTGTCATTATGTTTGGCTCGCTCTGTGCTGTATTAATGTCTGTCAGATGTTGAATAGGGTGGGTAAGTGTAGGAACATGTTTGTATATTTCACTCGATATGACAAAATGAAGCTTAGATATTGCGGATAACAATTATTGATCAAAACATACTTGGTGCCGAGACATCACTTACTAGCGCGACTGTACTCTACAGTATATACAGAATATTTAACATAAAATACCTGGTACAGTACTATATATAATGTTTGTGTTCATGATTAAACTTTAAAACTTCTAATTATCTTTTTAGTAATTACAAATTATGGTTGATGTACAGCTGTAGACATATGAAACATACACGTAATGAACTTTCAACAGTGTCTGTATATAATGCTTTTACGTTAGTTAACCCGGTATCACACGAGAGCTTTTATGGCCAACATTCGATGATCTGGAATATTTTGCAACGGTGTCGGAAACTAGACTGATGATAGATGAATTTAGGCAACCGAAATATTTTGAATGTTGACCACATAAGGTGCCAGACCAGTGTTGAGGATAAATGTTGAGGGAAAAAGCGCTCGTGTGATATCGGCTTTAGTATCGAGTTAACCACTTATTTTCAAGTTGTTAGAAATGATTTAAAGTAATACAATCCTAGGTGGTGGTCAAACAAACAGACATCCCCAGTACGTGTCTACTCCATATGTCTCGAATTGTATACAGTTATACAAAATTATAAAATGCAATAAATTCTGTGACTGTGAAAATATTCCATAAATCAACTAAAATTAAAGTATAGGACTATACTGAATGATTCAAACTTCCAAGACAATACCACAATCATGAATGGCAACATTTAAAATATTACTCTCTTTGATAGCATCCTCAATAGTATTCATTCCAAACTCCACCTGTCCAAAAGCTGCCTCTTCCATAGCATCTTTGGCCCCTTTAGTATAGATGCGAAATACTGAGCTGAATTTCTCCTTTTCGTAGCGTCCGGCCACCATCCCTGCAGTGATTGGCAGACGGCGACTCGGTTCAATGTTCCCTGAATGACCTTCATCTTGTATGAGTGACTTTTGACCACTGCCATCACCATTCTCATAGTCCCCTGCCCATACATGCTCTCCAGGTAACCCCTTCCACCATACACGATGGAAGTGAGTGTTGCGGAAACTGGGCCCCATTTCTCCAGTGCACAGCTTCACAAACTGGTGGCCTCTCTGGGTGTTTCCGGTCAGTCTCACGTACACCCGACCTTGCTGCCGACCTCCCCATGCCAGGTCCAGGAATGTAAGTATAGAACGATTGCTCAGACATGACAATGCACATTGTAACTGAGGGAAAGAAGAGATGGAACTTAGATTGCAATTAACACTGGATTCATGAGCACAATATTAAGTATATACAAATTATTTAACATGTTTGCCTTTACTTATTTAGCAAATGACTTGCAAGGCATACATGTAGTGATTAGGTGAATAGACGGGTAATGTCGTTAAACCATTGTAGGTAAGTATGGATGTGTAAAACAAAATTGTACATTATTAGCAAGGGATAGGAAGACCCCCATTGAGATAGAGATTGTGTAGTACAGTACAAGCATTGGAAGATAGAAAAATGACTAGATCAGGCAAGAGAAATGGTAATATATAGGAATGAATGGAGAATGCTTGTGAATAGAGGAGTGATAACGCGGTCGTTGGGAGAGGCGGTCGGGCGCCAGTTGGACTATATATATATATATATATATATATATATATATATATATATATATATATATATATATATATATATATATATATATATATGTATATATATATATATATATATATATATATATATATATATATATAATATATATATATATATATATATATAATATATATATATATATATATATATATATATATATATATATATATACATAATATATATATTATACATACATACATACATACTGTACATACATTAGCAAGAATATGTATAACAGTGCCATCCATATTGAAAGGGGTATCGAGGGGCTCCCGAGAGAAATATAAATGTCAAAGATGATTATTACATGTATATACATGTCAGCTTTAATTTGATTAAGGGAAAAAACATCAAACTTGCAAATGTTAGTAGAGAGACAAGAATGGTGAGAATTTGTATTATTATTATTATTATTATTATTTTGGGCTGTCTCGAGTCGGCCACCCCCAGCTATGGGGTATGTGCCTGCGTATGTATATATATGTATATATATATGTATATATATATATATATATATATATATATATATATATATATATATATAGATATATATATATATATAAATACATACATACTGTACATTTATACAGAAACATATGTATAGTCATGAGCACTATTAGCTATGCATCTATTTTAATAATGCCGACGACTGTACAAAAGGTATATTACTATTTACTTACCGGAAAGACGCGTGCCCCTGCAGGTACATTCTGCCTGGGAGTGAGGGAGTTGATATGGATGCGTCCTTGGTCACTCTTCAGCTCTGATAACAGTTTACCAGTAGGTAGGTCCTGGGACACAAATATTTGGGAAGATGCTCCATTCTCTTGTTGAAGGGATTGAAGGCATTCTAATGTTATGCTCAGGGTGTCCTACAAGAAAATAATTCAACGTCAATCAATACATGTTCTTTTTTTATTTCAAAATTGTATTTTATTAAGCGTTATTTCCACATAGCGATTTTGATTAGTTCTTTTGCATTTATCTTGGGTCGTCCCAGTTTTGGTTTGTTATTTTGCAAGTTTACATTATAATATAAATTAATAAGAAAAACAAAATACATAATTCTACTTTGGTCATCACCTTAGGAAAAACACATATAAATAAATATAAACACTTCATGCTTGCATTAGTAATTTTCTTTTCTTAACACAATGGAGATACTATTTTCTTATCTGACTTTAGGAGTCCTATTAGAGCCATTAAATTACATAAGGCACTAAAGTGCTAGTGTAATACAAACTGGGAAATAGAAATGGAGTGTTGATGCACTTATGCACATACAAACTGAATGCGTTTAGTAAATACTTCAATATAATGAAATACAGTACAGTACAGTAAACTGTAGTACTGAAAAACTCCATAAAATAAATGGGGTGAAAAGATGTAAGTCTGTGAACGTGGAGGGAGCTGCACCGAGGTGAAAAACTACTGTAGAAAGATGGGGGATCAGACCATAATTATGCTCTGGTTTTAAATTCATGAACTTGGCAAATGAGGCAGCTCTGAATAGGGCTGCCTTGAACGCTGCCATTAGGATACAAGACGGAATCCACAGCTCGTAGACCACTCGGTCTTTAACTCAATGACTGCGGGCTGTTATATGAAAAATACGGTCATCACTGCGGCACTTGTCATATGACAATTGCCGAATATCTGCCTAAAACAAGGCCTGGGAGGCAGGCGAGCGAATATAAGCAGCTCAGAACAGTCCCATCCACCGCCAGCTGTGTCTGGGCGGACACTAGCGTCAGTGGAAAATATCTCCAACTCCCTTACAGACTTGGGGATAGCAAAAAACACTCAAACTTGCTAATTTTTACCGATTTAGCGTCACCTGTGCAATATTGTTGCACGGCAACGAGTGGTCGTACAGACATGATTCAGGTGTCATTGGAAAGGTCTATTCCTCTGCTTTCAGGGATATATTATCATTGAAATACGTTCTAGCTCTTGTTTCTACATGAAAATTTGCAGGGAATGAAGGTTACTTATGTAGTCCAAAACCCCCGTATGGTGTACAGTGGTGACCAACCAATTGTCATATGACAAGTGCCGCAGTCATTGCGTTAAAATTATGTATAAATGTAGTGTATGTACAATGATGTGTAGCTAATCATAAATTATGTATAAATGTACTGTATGTACAATGATGTGTAGCTAATCATAAATTATGTATAAATATACTGTATGTACAATGATGTGTAGCTAATCATAAATTATGTATAAATGTACTGTATGTACAATGATGTGTAGCTAATCATAAATTATGTATAAATGTACTGTATGTACAATGATGTGTAGCTAATAATGCATTTTATTTTGCTGAAGCGTTATTTCCACATAACGATTTTGATAAATTCTTTAGGTCTTTATATTGTGTCGTCCCTGTTTTGGTTTGTTTGTTTTGCAAGTTTTACATTATAATTGGCCAGGGCTAATATTATTTTTAGTTTAATTTTAAACAAAATACTATACAGTACTGTAGTTTGGTTTACTTAATTAATCTCATGATTATTTAAATAATACATGTTGGTATTAAGATATCTCCCCTACTAAAATTATCTTAGTAACTTAGAGCCCAGATTATTAAGCTTTAGAACTTTACTGAAATATCAATACCTAATCCAGTAGCTACTGCAGTTTTCGGACCTAAAATATTTATGATAATCCTGAAGCTAATCAATTACAATATAGTAATTACAAGAAGCATAATAACTAGGCTACAGTGGATTCTCCTATATCGTGGATTTTGTTAACGTGGCTCAGCGTGTTCATAACACTTGTAAAAGTTACCGTTTCCTCCATATCATGGGTAGTCATCTTGATTGTGGGGAGTCAATGTGCATTCCCTGTTCATCATTCTTTGACATCACACAGCACGTCACTCACAAGCGTAGTTGACAGTGCTCTAGTCCGATAGGGGCTTAAGAACATAAGAAAATGGGGGAGTCTGCAAAAAAACGATCGGCCCGTACAAGGCAGATCCCTGTCACACCCAACCCCAACTCACTAATACCTTGAGTACTGACCCCACCAAAACGGTCAGAGATTAACACAAGATAACGGGGGTCTGCTGAGCGCCGATTGGCCCACACCTGGTAGATCCCCCTCACACCCAACCCATCTCGTCCGTACGCCTATCTAATTTTATCTTAAAGCTCCCTATCGTTCTTGATCCCACTATATCACTTGGTAGCCTATTCCACCCATCTACAACTCTGTTACCAAACCAATATTTGCCTATATCTTTTCTGAAATGAAATTTATCTAATTTATAACCATTTGTTCGAGTTCTTTCGCTATCACTGAGCTTCAGTACATTTTTCATGTCTCCTTTATTTACCCCACTGAACCACTTGAACACTTCTATCATATCCCCTCTAACTCTGCGTCTTTCTAACGAATGTAAGCCTAATTTGTTCAACCTTTCTTCATATGGTAGATTTCTAATGAAGAAAGGTTGAACAAATTAGGCTTACATTCGTTAGAAAGACGCAGAGTTAGAGGGGATATGATAGAAGTGTAAGCGTGTTTCTCATTGGACCACATCTATAAACCCCTATTAAAGGAGGCATCCTTCATCCTTCTGAAGAATGCAACAGGCTTAATTTTTAAAGCACAATTGTTTTTTCTCATGCTCAAAAATAACCTTGAGAAAATCGAGAAATAATATAGCCACTCAACTCGATCCACCATTTACCCCTAGGCACCTCTGGTACACCTGTTGACTCTAAAGAGAAACACACAATCACACATCAAGAAGTTTGACACCGAAGATAAAATATGTAAGGGAGTAGCGAAAGCAAAACTTCCAAAGAAATACAATGTCAATGAACATTGAGATTCATATACAGTATTTGAAGTGTGACCACATCAAATAACCCATGAAGATTGCCAAAAGTGAGGCAGCAATTCAAGCAAAGGGACTCTTGGTGAAAACTGAACCAATTCCAAGATACAATGCTCTGCAAGCAAATAGGAACATTTCTGTGGAAGGGGGAAGCTACACTCCTGATCAGATATGAAATATAGATAAGAAGACCAAGCTCAATTGGAAAACAAATGCCCTCAGGAACATTCACTAAATCATTATTGGTCAGGAAAATTATCTATCTACAGTACAGTATTATTCACCACTAATGCACAGCAAACGTATAATTAATTTTGTTTGTGATATGACCTGGCCGGGCCTCGAACCCGGGTCAGTAGCACAGCAGTTCAGCACCAAATCAACTAGACCACCATCAAAACCAACTCGTATTTACAAGACAGCAATCAAAGCCCTACAAATAATACAAACATGAACATCATTGACCACTGGATATACAGCTAAAAACATGGATGTCATCACAATTGTGACCAACAGGGTTTGATTCAAATTTCATATTGTGCCAAAATTGTTGAACATTTTTACAATGAGAATTACTGTACATTGGGCGGGTGCCCAACCCGGAAAGGAGTTGAAATAGGGGAGCTATCCCCCCGCCAAAGGCGGCTTTCTAGGGCCTTTCCTAGCTGATGCTGAGAGGATTGGGTTCTAGTCATGTGGTGATGGGCTGGTCTATCCGAGTGAGAACTGAGCTATCTCTGCCATACCCATGGCTTACTCTGACTGTTCCTTTTACTTATATATCTTCTAGATCTCAAGTGGCGGCATCTTTTCCGTGGATTGACCTCCCTACTGCCAACCTAGAAGTTGGCAGATTGGGAGCCAAAGCGTCACATTTTCCCCTTGCCCCTCAACTTTCCCTTCATAATTGCTGAGGGGCACAGGGCCTTGGGTGGGGCTTTGGTTTCCCGGGCGTTTCCGCACCCTCCTCAGCTCTCTGCCTTGGAGTGGCTTCGGTCACTCGGGCTTTGTTAGTGGTAAACAGGGAGGATTTTGTGGGGGCGCTCGTTTACGGCCTTGGCCTTGCTCGAGACCTTGGGGCTGTTCGGCCAGACAGCCTGGGGAACAACAACAACAACTGTACATCAATTTCAAGATAATACTGCTACTAGGCTACGTCCCTTCACATTCACTTCTTCTGCTAAATTGCCACCCAAATAGCCTGCCTATTTTGGGAAGCAATTTTGAATATGAACCACACCACAGAACTGTACTTAGGACTGTGATCCTTAAAAGCTCATAACTTATCTTAAAATGAGATCTGAATTGAATTTGAAAAGGTAAAAATAACTTCTGGATAGGTCTTAATGTCAATCATGTGCTTCTGGGATGAAGTGTCACAGGTGAAAATAAACTATGCACAGAAAAATGTTCTTGAATAGTTGCCTGAGGACAGGTGAGGTGGCTGGCCAACCACAGTCAGTGTATGAGGTACAGTACTTGAGAAGTAGTGGCAGAGGCACAACAAATTGCGGGTTGAGAATTTAATGCAATAACAGTGTATGGCATCAGGGACCAGATTCCTCCTCCTAGCTCAGCTGCATGACCCTGCCATGACAGCCCTCAAGGAAATAATTAAATTTGGGGAGCAATTGAAATTTGTAATCGATCATGTTCCTAATGTGAATGCTCATCGCACATAATCACTGACTTCTTAACTCTCCCCCAAGATCCGAACCTATAAGGATGATTTGTATGACAACCAAGACACTCTTCTGTCAAACAATTGAATCATTATTATATATTTCAAGAGCTTATAATACTGTTGAATTTACAATAATTGAAGTTTATAAACTTTCAAGATATTTGAATGTGGGTGCTACTGAATCCGTTGAACTAACGCTTGTAACAGCAGAAAACAACAGCTTTTATTATAATTTATTATTACTGTATATGATGATAACCCACGATATAGGAGGTTCCACTGCACTGAACAAAACTAACATATTATTGAAAAGCTTACCTTCATAGCTCTTTCAATCCTATCAGTATTTCCAATATTTTCTGCTACTGATGACATCCAATGCTGAGCTTTATTTGCTACATCTTCGACTGTCTGAAACTGAGCAAGCGCTTCAGGAAGATTCTTTTTGTCAGGAATTTTCAGTACTTCAGTTGCAAGTTTCCCTTTCTGCCCACTTCCTTCTTGAACAGCTGCCTTAAGGAGCTTTCGTTTTTTCTCGATACTTTCAAAAGCACCTCTCATTAACAAAGAATACATCTCAAGCTGTGTGTCATAATTTTCTAGTTCCTTTACAGAGGAGCCAAGCGAGTCGGACATAGCATCTGCTGTGTTTTTATTTTCCTGCTTCTTGTCTTGTAGAGCATCTTTGAGAGGGGTTAAAGCACATCCTCTTCGACTATGATCTATTTCTGCACACTTCCTGCACACCCACTGCTTACATCCTACACAGTACAAAGTAGGAAGCTTGGACATTTCTAGACACCTACTATTGTGAGGAGATTTGGCTGGTGGTTTTGGTAAACTTAAACTTCCCCTTCCTTGTTTACTCAAGTCATCTTTTCCACCAACTGTCACCACAGGTCTAGGATGCCACTCTTCTGCTCTTGGATTCAAATCATTAAAAGAGTTGTCTTTTACTGATACTTGATTACTTGATGAACTGCCTTTTCCATTTGGATTATCAGTGCTAGCATAAAATCCTTCTAGAAATTGAAGCAGCGAGTGATTGATTTGGAGCTTGGTGATAGATGAAACATGCAGTGTGACTTTTGGACACACAGCACATGGCACTTTATGCTGCGGAGATCTATTATTTTCTATACATGATGTGCACAAATTATGCCCACAAAAAAGGCTTCGAGGAGTCTTGTTGGTCTTGTTATATAATTCCTGACATGAAGGACAAGTAAATGCAGCACTGAAAGAAAAAAGAATAAATTACACTACACAATCTCATCAAGCAAGTTGTACAAACTATCAGTTAATTTAAATTAAATCACCATTGGATAGTAGTTTTAAGTTTAGGCCTACTGTAAATGCAACATACTTTCTAAAATTGCAATACAGTACTGGTACTTCTTCACTATAAAGCTATACTCACTATTTCAAATTAAGAATATATAAATTGCAATTATTCCAAAGACACAGGCTTTTCACATTTATCTTTAAAATCTTAAAATATAAAAATCAAGCATACGGTATTTGATGTCATACTGCCTATCTTTATTTTCTTAATAAAAACAATATTTTAAATTATATTAATAAATTAAATTTAATAATAAGGGTTTGTTTAAACCCTCCAGAGCAACTCCTATTTAATAGAATTATCTTGTCAGACAATCCCCGATTCTAAAAACCTAAATATAATATACGGTACGTTAAGTCCCTGTAACAAAGGGATACTCCAGCCCTGTCAATCAAGGGAATTTACGACGTTAAAAACTGTAACATCAGTTCCCCAAGTACTTGAAAGCCTCACTCGGAACACTCTTAATATAACTATGTCAGTAAGGAAATGCTTTGGTAGATGTGAACAGTTTCTTGTGAATGGGTAACAAAACTATGATAAATACCGGCCCACCCAGGCCTAAGTTGAATGTAAACTAGAGGAAGAGGTATAACTAGTAGTGAGGTGATTTGGGAGATGTATGGTTGCTAAGCGGTCCAATACATAAGGTTTTCTACAAGGAGATGTCTGCTCGTGGGTTTCAAATATGTACCGTACAGAACTGGAAATCATGAATGTGCATTGCCTTTTTGCTATTAAAATTGGCTGCATATGCTTAGCGTCAGAATAAGGGATTGATTCACAAGATATTACCAATAAAGGATATACATATTACATACCGGTACCTATGACACACCAGTCGCTCCGAGTGTTCACACCGGGATTTTAAAAAAACAAGAAAATTAGAATAGGCTACTGTACCTGCGTTTGCGATGCTCTTGATCCTGGTGATAATTTGTATGTGCTTCTTGTACTCCATTGGTCTTCCAAACAACCTTCCCACTACTGCCCTTGCCTCCCCTTTGCTCCAAGTCACCCGAGGTCATGGCATTTTTATTTCTGAATTGTTGGGGAGTGCATGACTGCTGCGGTTGAGTCTGATGGTACATTGGCTGTTGACGCTGATTATCTTTAAATCCTTCACCTCTTGTTTGATCATGCCCCTGATAATTATTTCTTTCGTATCTTCCTTGATCATTGGAGTGGTTCATATTGCTCCGCTGGTATGGTGCATCATTGTTGTACTTAATGAGAGCTCCTGTGCCAGCACCATTGTATCCTCCATCATTACTTTGTGCAGAAGGATTTGTCACTGTTGATGATGATGATGAACTATTTTCTCCTGATGCTTGCCAATTATATTGATCATAATTTTTCTGAGAGTGCTTAATTTCAGGTTGCTGAGTCTGACTGGTGAATTTCCTATCCCCAGTTTCAGGTACCAGGCAAGTACCTTTTTGGAAATATGGTTGACTAGAAACGCTAGATCCACGACCTAAGGGCTCTTTACTGTTGTCATTCTTGGTGCTTCCCTGGTGATCATAAGGCTGCCTACTGCCATGGTTGGCAGAATTATATTGTTTCTGTGCACAACCTCTGCCTTTTTTTTTACCCATCTTGCCACTCTTTCTTCAATCATGCATCAAAACCTGAAAAGAAATACAGAGTAATTAGTACCATATTCCACAGGCTTGTTCTCATTAACCCTTTCACCCAAATGATACAGCCATTCTTTCTTCAATCATGCATCAAAACCTGTAAGACATACATAGCAATTAGTACCAAATTACTGTATACCTTTTTCTCATTAACCCTTTCACAAAGATGATACATACATACAGTACATACAATAGATTAACGTTGTTTTCCATAACATTAATTGTAACGGCTCAGACGGAGTTGCCTTTTCGCAGTTGGATTATAGTCACAATACCGCCTCATCATGTCATCACTTTAGTGGCTATGTTGGCATAGTGCTAACCGTGCTGTAGCAAGATTCAACGAAGTCCAACTGCAGTATCTGAAAACCACACCAGCCTCAACATTGCTACAAGACAGTACGGTACCATACCAAGACTTTAACTGTACATTAGGCAACTTGGACTTTAGAAAATCAAAATCCTGCCACAACACTGCCCCACCATGTAAACACTGTGGCCGACTCTGGCGTGGCACCAAACAGCGCCCAGGTAAGACTAGTAGTCCCCTCAGTGGCACCTATCCACGCACCATCAGCCTCAACAGTGCCATATCAAGACAGTGGCAACAGCATTATTGTATATTAATGGTTGTTGGTCCACATGTCTACCACCATCCACCCTATTAGTCGCCTTGTAGGACATGCAGTAGGATGAGTGGGGCACATTCTTTTTTTCCTCCACCAAAAGATATCGGCCACCTTACCACCTGGGGGGTTAATACCAAATATATTTGTATACACCCATCTTCTCTACTTAGATTAGGAGAAACAATGGAGCTTGAAAAGGCTAAAACCTCGCAATTAAATCACTGAACCCTAGAGGCTTTTCCGAAAATACTATTTCTACAATGCATTACTGTAACTTCATTCACTGTCTGGGGAGACTGATAGGCACCAATCGAGCAGGGCAGTACCCAGGGGATGCCACATAGGCATATAAGTAGTAGTAGTAGTAGTACTGGTAGTACAGTAGTTAGTAACGTTAGTTCCCTAGACTGCCTGGCTGAACAGCCCCGAGCTCCTAAGGAAGGCCACGGCCGAGCCCGGATTTTCCCACAAAGCTCTCAAGGAATGTGTAGTGTTGTTTGCGTAAGTGATTGTGTGTTATGCCGTCTTCCATAATGTGTTTGATAGTGTGCGGTGTTGTGTTACAGCCCGGACAGGCTTCCTGGACAGAGTCATCCAGTCTCTTCTGATAACTCAAAAGGACTGGACGGTGCCCACATCGCAGCCTAGCCAGGTGGACTTCTGTCCTCACAGGAAAGGAGGGTTTCGAGAGATGGACTACAGGGGGCCGTGCATGTATTTTTTTTTTAATAGGTTGAAGGACCGGAGAATCCGGAGACCCCTTTTCACCCTGGCGTGTAACCTATTTTACTGTCAGGCGAAACAGAGGCAAGGGGTGTGAGGAGATTACCGAAACATCTCCACCTGCCGAGAATCGAACTTGGTCCTCCCGGTTAGAAATCAAGCGCTCTAGCATTGTCGCTACAGGCCGTGCATGTAGCTGTGTGTTGTCTTTAAGTGACTGGATGGATCGGTGGGTGATTTGAGTATAGATATGCTTCTGAAGGCTAGCATGGGGTGGGCATGGGGGGGTGGGGGGAGTGAAGTCATTATTTGTGTATGATAACGAGTGCTAGGTGTTGTTTTGATGTTTCTTGGTGTGTGTGAATGTTATGCCACGTAGTATAATGGGTGGTGTTGGTTTGTGGAGGGTTCAAGAATTTGTGTACATCTCATAATTATGAAGGTGTTCCTTTCTCCACAGGCTTTAAAAGCCTGCACATTGATATACATTGCCATGGTGTTCTAGAATGTCTCCCGCAGTCAATGGATTAAGTAAGTGTATAAATGAAATTAAATGTATTCAGAGCCAAAAACTAGAAGAAAATAGCTTAAAAATGACACCAGAACGAGCTTGATAGCGCGCAGGGTTCATCTGCAGTGCTACTATAGACATCGGCAAATATTCGCTAATTATGAGCAATGTCACACTACATTTGCCTTTGGCAGCGCTGCATTGGTCTTGCGAGATATGAGGCGAGTCTCAGTGCCCCGGCCGCCGGGCTGGAGAGCGGACGGGGGCCTGGAAGATTCAGTAGGGACCTCTCCGGGTGGTCGGGGGCCGGGGAAGTGCTGGAGGGACCTTGGTGACCACGGTCTCTGGGTTTTCTCCTGGATGACCTAGATGTGTGTGAATTTTGTGTTTGGTCTGTGTTTGTTCATTGTTTTGTCTTGTGTTTTCCCTGTTCTTGCTGTCTTGAGTCGGCCACACCCCCCCCCCCCCCCCCCAAAAAAAAGTGGGGATTGGGCCTGAGCAATGTGAGCATATGGATGGATGGATGGATATATACATATACCATATATATATATATATACCGTATATATATATATATATATATACACCGTATATATATATCTATGTTTCTAATCTCTCAGTGGGGTTCGAACCGCCGACCGTCAGGACAATAGTCGACGCTTTAACCCTTAACTAGCGGCGCGCAACATAAGTCGAGTTAAAGAAACTGGCAAAAAACGGGTGAAAATAGAGTGAAAATGGGTGGGATAGTAATGATCCATACGTCCGACATCTGTGGCCTCCCGGCCCACACTAACTCCAGTTCCCCCACCGCGCGGGAGGATGACAGTGTAACCAATAGTTCGCTAAAAGTGAGCAATGTAGCAAAATCAGCTAAACTTCCATCTTCGAGGTAACACTGTCAGTGCTCCACGAGTGCTACGTAGCTGTATGTGGCGTCATTGTGTAGCGATTTCCGCCTAGTTTTGGCGCAATACAGTTCCTTTCATACTGATGGTAGATATAGCAGTCAGAATGGCCTGAAAAGGCCCAAAACGGCCACAGAGGGCCCGCTAGACAAAGGTTAATCAACTACACCACGGCAGTCTAAGGCGTCGGCTATCGTCCTGACGGTCGGCGGTTCGAACCCCACTGAGAGATTAGAAACATTTAGTGGCTCACGTGTATTTGTGATATATACTCAATATACATATATAGCCTATATATATATATATATATATATATATATATATATATATATATATATATATATATGAAAAGTGTATATACAGTACATATATACATACATAGGCTACAAAGTACCAAATGTAGGGATACAGGTAAACAACCATCCAAGAAGAGGGAGACTGCTACTGTAGGCCTATGTGAAGGGTGTTCAGAGATAGTTCGACATTCGCGAATGTCAAACGTCAAATATCGAGCTAGGCCTATTGACAGTACCTTTTTTGACATTCCAATAGGACATAGGCTACGAATTACGAATATCAAATATGGAGCTATTGTCAGTACCTTTTTTTGACATTTGAATTTCGAATATCTAACGTCGAACATCGAGCTGTTTTCAGCCGTCTAGGCTACACTGATAAGGATCTTTTGAGACACTGATGCTGTCTTGTTATAGCCTAACCTAAGGTTGTAAGATATTGACAGTTGATGCAATATAGCCTATAAGGTAACTAGGCCTATAGGCTTAGAGAGATTCATGTGGATAATTCTGTGTTTTAGATTTGGTAGGTGATAAACCCACACAAAGGAGACCTACGCTATGGACGAGGCTAGAAGTCAAACGATCACATCAAGTGCTACTTGGGATGGGAAGAGTTGCAAGCCTCACTAGAAAAATAAAAACTGGGTGAAATTGGAAGGCGAGTGCAAGTTGCAAGTTGCAACCGACTGCGACTGCAATTACGTAGGCCTAGGCTATGGCCTAGGGCTACGCTTGAAGTCACGGTCACTATGCCTAGTGAATTATTGTTAATAATTAATGACGAAACACTTTTCTTCATGAAGGATAAGCCTGGGCTTTATAGAACAATACATAGGCCATTGTCACAGGCTACTTACATGAAAGTAAATTTGGTTCTTCTGGTTCTTCAACTATAGCCCTAATATCCTGATTAGCCTATGTATAATAGGCTATTATTTAACATCAGACGGTCAATTCTGACAATTACATTTAAAAAGTCACACGTATAGGCCTAGGCCTATAATAAAATCGAACATAAGGTAGTTACAACTCAATGCTTTTAACTCGCAGCCTCCAGGACCAACAAGTTTGACGATTATCAGTAGGCTACGTGTTGATCGTGAATCGCACACGTTCACCCAACACTTCACACACTCACATAAATGTACTCGATACACCTAATAAATGTGTTGCATTCATTTTAAAAGTTTCATGTGTAATGCTTTATATGAGAAACTTCACTAACAAACATTTGAAATACCAAACTCTTTCACCAAAGCCAATAATTCTTACCTAGAAGAGAGAAAATCCCGCTCCAACACGTCCAGCCACAGCAGGGAGGTGTGTGTGCATGTGATTGTGTGTGTGTCGGCAATGACGTCCCTGTCGAGAGTAGGTGCTGATGAACGATAATTTGACCTTTGGATTTAATGTTTGCGATTAATATGTATGCCAGAACAATTTAGACAATGCCCGTTTATAATCTGTATAAAACAATCATAGTTCAACTGTACTCGTATATATAAAGGCTAAATATTACTCATAGAGCCATAAATGTGAAGTGTTAGGGAAGTGCATGAGAGTAGTGCGTAGAGTGCATGATGCCAGAAATGTTTTCATATAGTTTCGGTCGGTTTCATAAGTCAATACTTTCCATATTACTTAGCAATACATACTCTAGTACAGTGTTGTTTACATACTTACATATATATATAAGATTTGGGGCCACGAGTAACTAAAAACTATCTAATTAGTTGTCAAGCCAAGAAAACTCCAAATATCCATAGTTACGGTGCGAATGTCAGTACCATGGCAACACTCAATACGGCAACAGGCGGAATCTTGTGAGTTGCACCACATAAGCCTCATATAACGTGTTCACTTCAGGGCTAACAAACAGTAGTGTATAATGGTGAACTGTTGATGCTCAGTGCCAGTGGCTCTCTGCAGGTGAAGAACTAAAGATCAACTATCAAGTGAGTATACACGATTATATGTGTGAATTGCCAAACGAAATAGCTGAATTGGTGATAAGGATAGATGCAGATAAGGCGTCGAGGTGGCTGCATTCTTTAATTCTGATAAACATATACGTAGCATATCGATAGACTGAGATAGGGTGACTGGACGACTCGGCTCGGACAGCTCGGCCCACTTTTGGACAACTCGGCGCATTCCCTATAGGCTAGGCCAATAGGCTATAATCTAAAGTACATCGCCATCATCCATTTAGGTTACGTGAAGTGTGTGGAATAGCCTACCTATAAGTTTTTCAATATGCAAATTATAGGCCTAGGCTACAAGTCTTCTTCAGAACCCTTCTTCTTCTTCTTCTTCTTCTTTTGAACCCGCCCGCAGACCGTGCAGATCCGCAGGGCTGACCTTTGTATCGGTACTGGCTCAGAAACGTTAGTAGGAGGGAAAGTTTAGAGTAGAAGGATAGTTTAAGAGACAGTTTTTGTTTTGTTTGTATAACCCCCCCCCCCCTCACTTCCTCCCCCCCCCCTCACTCACTTCTCTTCCTCCACATTTTCTCCAATATCCTCTTCATCATCTCCCGCCCGCAGACCGTGCAGATCCACAGGGCTGACCTTTGTATCGGTACTGGCTCAGAAACGTTAGTAGGAGGGAAAGTTTAGAGTAGAAGGATAGTTTAAGAGACAGTTGTTGTTGTTTTTTATAAACCCCCCCTCACTTCCTCCTCCCTCACCCTCACCTCCGTTCCCCCCCCCTCCCTCCCTCACCCATTTCTCTTCCTCCACATTTTCTCCAACATCCTCTTCATCATCTCCATGTCTTGTGTTTCCATCTCCTGTGTTAACCCCAATAGCGCCCCTACCCCTCTATCTTCCCTCTGCTTAATCTCCTCCCACCCCCTCTCCCCAACTCTATTCCTCATGTACCTCTCCAACTTCTCTCTCTCCTCATTATATCTTGTACATTCGGTTACTATGTGTTCTACATCCTCCACTATTGGGTCTCCTCCCATTTCACATTGACTGCAGTGCGGTCCCACTCCATCTCCTTGGCCTCTCATTCGTTTCTAGCGATCCTGTTCTTGCTTTAAATAGGAGTTTCGATCCCCATCCCCCATCATAGTACAGTTCTCTAGCTGGTTTTTCCTTCTCTCTATAATATGCCAGCGTGGCTTTATTTTCTACCCCCTCCCTCCATCTTCTTCTCCCCTCCTCCTTTATCCCTTTCTCTATCTCTCTGACACATCCCCTCCCATTCTCTAGTATGACCCACTCCTCTCTCTCATTTCTTTTTCTAAATTCCCCTCCCACCCGGTCCTGTTTTATAGTTATCCTCCCCAATCTTTTCTTGCACTCTCTGTTCCATTTACTTTGCTCGCTCGCCCATCTGCATACCTTCCCCGGCCACCTATCTTCCTCCATCCCCTCTAGCCTCACTTTGTACTTCCCTTTCGCTTTCCCAATCCTTTCCTCAAACTTACTCCACCCCATCTCCCCTCGGATTGCTTCTTGAGCTACGTATTTATTTGCCCCCAATCCTGTCCTCCCAATTTTATTCTGTATCGTTTCTAATTTCTTCGTTTCCGCCTCTGTTGTTTCTACCGCCTCTAAGCCGTACATTATTGCAGGTACTCCTAATCCTTTCCACAGCCCTCGCACTATTTCATAGCTATTCGCTCTTAGCCTTGTCGTGCTCCATAGTCTCCCATTCCATTGTTGCATTTGTCCCACCTTTTCACTTTTCGCCTTCTCAAACCCTTTCTCCGTGATCGTTACCCCCAGATATTTATACTCCCTTGTCTTCTTCATTCTGTTTCCTTCCAGTGTCCATTCCTCGTCTTCTTGAAGCTCTCCATTCATTTTCATCACCTGGCTCTTTTCTTTACTAAATCTTACTTCAAGTTCCTCCCCGAATCTCGTTGCTTCCTCTAGTAGTCTCTGCAACCCTCCTCCCGTTTCTGCCATCAGAACTACGTCATCAGCGAACAGCAGTACCCCCAGTCTTTCTTTGTTTATCTGAATCCCCTCCCCAACTCTTTTTATCCTCTGTCATTTCTTCCATATATAACGCAAATAATAACGGCGATAATACGCACCCCTGCCTTACCCCCCTCTTGCTTTCTACCCATCCCGTTTCTATATTTCCTAGCGCGTACTTCGCTTTTGTTCCTTGGTACATCGATGTTATGATGTTTATATACTTCTCTGGTATTCCACTCCTTGCCATTATTTTCCATAGCAGTTCCCTGTTTACTCTATCATAGGCTTTTTCTATATCCAGGAATGCACAGTAACCCATTTTTTTTCTCTCTTTTCATTTTCCCCACCACTTCGCTTAGTATATAGATATTATCTGTCCCCCTCCTATCTCTTCTGAACCCATTTTGCTCATCACTTATTAGCCCGTTTCCCTCTATGGCTCTATTCATCCTTTCCTTCAATATCCCGCAGAAGAGTTTCCCTATTGTGTTTGTCACTGTCACTGGCACAAGTACAACAATTACAAGAGATATAGCCTAGGGTATGTGCTATCACTCAACTCACCCATCACACTCAACTCACCCATCACTCAACTTACCTATCACTCAACTTACCTATCAAACTCAACTCACCCTTCACACTCAACTCACCCATCACACTCAACTCACCCGTCACACTCAACTCACTCATCCACTGACTCCTCATCATCCTCATGCTCAACCCACTCAACTACTAATCCATCTCGATCAACTCGCCCTTTACACTCAATTAACTCTCCTTTCACGCACGTACACGTTACAACTTAGCCTACTCCCGTCAGATCCAAATCACCCATCACTGAATTAGCTAGCCTATATAGGCCTAGCCTACAGTAGGCCTATAATATATTTCTCGACTCTCTTATTATGAATTAACCTTCACACCCAAATCAACCCTTACTGAAATAACCCATCACACTTACGCTAAATAGATCCCCCATACTGTAGGCTCAGTTCAGTTCAGTTCAGTTGGAATTCGGGAAGTTTAGCCTTAACGTCGGCACTTCCCTGAGAGGTTTTGTATTTTTCTTTTGTGACGTGCTCTATTTGTCTGTATTATATCTCGCCAACTGACCCTTTGCGAGTTTACAACCATGCGGAATTTAAAGCTGTAGGCATTGTTATATTAGCCGAAATACAAGTAAATACAGTAGGCCTATACGTTTGTAAATTGTAGCATAGGACTACATCTATCCAGAGAGAGGTGTTTAGAGGTATAAACACATTTTGAAATGTGGAAGCTCTGCACTATGGAGGAGTGATTGTCCAGTCATGGGTGCTGACAGATGATCCAGCAGCTCTAGTATCACAAGGAGAGATATGAAGATCGGTGCCAGAATAGATGCAAGTTCTTAACATTTACCGTAAAAGTATCTAGCCTATATAGCTTTGCAAGGACCACAACTTTTATTCATTGACTTAAGGAGGAGGGAAGGGGGGAATTCATTACTTGAAGATTCTTATAGCTATTATTTGTTTTATCCAGCTATCTCATTAATGTCACCTCTCCTCATCCACCCACAACAGTGAGCTGTATTCAATCTATAAGTGGTGAGAGCACGTGACTTTCTTAACCCGTTGTTGTTGCTGTTCCCCAAGCTGCCTGCCCGAACAGCCCCAAGGCCCCGAGGAAGGCCAAGGCCATAACCGAGCGCCCCCACAGAACCCTTCCTGCCGACCACAATAAAGCCTGGGTGACCGAAGCCACTCCATGGCGGGGAGCTGAGGAGGGTGCGGAAACGCCCGGGAAACCAAAGCCCAACCCAGGGCCCTGTGCCCCTCAGCAATTATGAAGAGAAAGTTGAGGGGCAAAGGAAAAATGTGACGCTTTGGCTTCCAATCTTGGTAGATTGGGAGGTCAATCCACGGAAGAGACGCCGTCACTTGAGATCTAGAAAATATATAAGTAAAAGGAAAAGTCAGAGTAAGCTATGGGTATGGCAGAGATCGCTCAGTTCTCTCTGATAGACCAGCCCATCACCACATTAACCCGTTGAGTAGGATACCAGCGACGTGTGTAATATTGTATTTTGGCTATATTTAGAGGATATATGTCGCACTATCTCATTCATCCTATATAATTTATACTCATCCCACATAACTCACCATGCTTAAATCACACATATTAGGCCTACATAATCATCCACCCATCACCCCCTACTCCCCCTCATACTCGCTAGCATGCAGTTGACCCCTCTGTCTATCATGACATACTTTAGAATTTTATTGTGGCTATTATTAGATTTTAATAAGCGAGAGTTTTTTTGTCAGTCAAAGGGGTAATTGAGCAACATTTTACCCCACCGGTTGCTTGAGGTCCTTCCCAAGCTGCAAACATATATATACAGCAGCCTATATATATATATATATATAGGATAAAACAAATGGAATGTATACTACTGAAGGAGTTACTACACCTAGGTACAGTTGCCAAGGCATGAACTTAGGAAAATATCAGGTTGTTGTTGTTGTTCCCCAGGCTGTCTGGCCGAACAGCCCCAAGGTCTCGAGCAAGGCCAAGGCCATAAACGAGCGCCCCCACAAAATCCTCCCTGCTTACCACTAACAAAGCCCGGGTGACCGAAGCCACTCCAAGGCAGGGAGCTGAGGAGGGTGCGGAAACGCCCGGGAAACCAAAGCCCCACCCAAGGCCCTGTGCCCCTCAGCAATTATGAAGGGAAAAATGTGACACTTTGGCTCCCAATCTGCCAACTTCTAGGTTGGCAGTAGGGAGGTCAATCCACGGAAAAGACGCCGCCACTTGAGATCTAGAAGATATATAAGTAAAAGGAACAGTCAGAGTAAGCTATGGGTATGGCAGAGATCGCTCAGTTCTCACTCGGATAGACCAGCCCATCACCACATATCAGGTTCATTCATAGTGCAGTACTTATTGATGAATATATTATGTGTACGGTTGAGGTTAATAAGTTTTGTCAGATATTTCACAAAGTTTCGGACACTGACTAATACTCTGAGGGATAAGCACTTTTCCCAGTAACTATAAAAATACCCATAACACTTTTTGAGCGATAAGCACTGGAATTATGATAACAATTACTACCCCCCGATTGTACATACCAGGTCTTATCCAACTTCAAAGGGCTGGAGCTGCGAGCAAACAGGCTGTACATTTCCACACTTATTTACTGGATGACTTCCCATTTGGTTGAAATATTAGCTCGTTTGCTAAAGTCCTTTTTGAGTTATGAGAAATTAGTATTAGTATTTCAAGGGTCGGGCGCAAGTTGGACTAGATAATAGTCCATCAGGCGCCTGGCCCGGGGAGACGATTAATATGAAGGGTGTGCCTGGAAGTGTGGTGGGAGGGCTTGTGGCTTTGGCTCTGCTGCATGTCTGCCTGCCGAGATCGGAACCTCTCCGGGTGGTCAGGGGCCGGGGGAGTGCTGGAGCGACCTTGGTAACCCTGGTCTCTGGGTCTTCTGGGTGACCTGGATGTGTGTGAGTTTGTGTTTTTTTCTGTGTTTATTTTTTGTTTTATGTTGTTTTTGTGTTTTCCCTGTTCTTGCTCTTGTCTTGAGTCGGCTACCCCCAAAATGGGGATTGGGCCTGAGCATATAGATAGATAGAATAGATTTCAAGACTAGTCAAAATGAATAGACTAGTAGACTTATGCATTATACAGTGTATCGGAATCCTTGAGTAGCCAATAAAATAAACTATTTTTGGAGTAGGCCTACCTACACATCATTCACTGTCGTTTTGTTATTTTTAATCATTATATTTCTCTGTAAGCTCGATATACTGATAGTGGGCCTACTTGAGTTGTTTGTTTTAAAATAGAGCACTTTACAGTAGCCTATAGCCTACTGTAGGCCTACGTATCAGTTAATCCTGTGCACTGTATTAAATCCTGGATTTTATTAATTATTATATTTTGTTTCAGGTTGTATCAGGATGGAGTGTGAAATATGCAACCATCCTTACAATGATAGTGACCATAAACCAAGGAATCTTAAATGTGGGCACTGTTTTTGCTCATCCTGCCTAAAAGCTTGTATCAAGCAAGATAATCTCTCCTGCCCCAAATGCCGTGAAAAGATGAACCGTGTGAATATTGACAATTTGCCAGTAAACTACCCACTTCTAGACCTAATTAACACCAAGGCTTCAACATCAGTATCTGCACAAGTAGGCACTGTAGCTAAGAAAAGCTCTGTAGTATCTGAGGCACAGATTGGCCCATCTTTACAAAAAGTAACCAGGTGGACACCTCATGGTAGCATGTGCTTACAAAATGAAGCCACTATCGAATATCATTGTGCCAAGTGTCAGTTGTGGCTCTGTGAAGCTTGTGCCAGGATTGAGCATAGTGGACCATCATGTCTTGTTACACCACAAAAGGAAACTCTTTCAGAAATGGTCGACTCTTATAGAGCCAAAGGCCAAAGTGCTTGCAAAGCCCTTAGAATCTCTAAGGAAGACATGAAATCATATTCGAATAAGTTGTTATCATGTGAAGCAATAATGGAAACCACTCTTGATTGCATTCGGAAAGAACATAAAAGATTGGAGAAGCTGAGCAAAGACTTCAGTACATCAGAAGAGGCACTAACAAAAATAATTAGAAAACAGATAAGCCCTAACTTACCCGAGGTGCTCTCCATGCTACAGGCACTAGATATCAATGTGTCAGAGTCTCAAAAATGGGCAGCAGGAGTACTCTCGACCTTCATGGATGAAAAGGCTTTCAAACTCTCAAAGGTAAACAACTGACTATATGAACAGTACACAGAGTGGTACAAATATTGTCTTATCTTATGTAACTAAAATTGTATTTCCCATGGAACATGGTAAATTTAAGATAGTTTTAATTTTTACTTTTGACTCAGTTACTTCAACAATCAACTTATATACAGTCGCCCACATAAATTCTGTTCCATGTTGTGATCTTATGCATGAAAATAAAATAGATGAATTAATTGCGAGTGTGGTTTCTTTTAATTATTAGTTGACTAATCATAAGAAACTACACTCGTAATGCAATCATGCACATTATGTTCCTATGCATAAGATCACAGAGAGGAACAAAACTTATGTGGGCAACTGTACTTCTGTGTAAATAGCTAGGTCTGTGTGTTTGTGTTCTACAACCAGATTATTCCTACTTTTAACTGACAATATCTTAAGATATTAGTAGGCCTACAAAAGTGTTATTTGTGTCAAGTACTCATCCTCAGAAGACATTTGCAGCATAATCAGTTGTAAAATTTGACCCTTCCACCAGTAGAAGTGATTGCAAATTTTAATGGATCAATACTAAACAAATTGAAAAGGAGATAGCCTGATCTAGATTTAACTAATAGAAAGATACTACAGTAATTGCAGATAGTGGTTACTCACACACACACATATATATATATATATATACCGGTATATATTGCCAAAACAAATGTTAAAATTTTAATCTTTTATACACAGGAACTACTTTTGGCTATGGTGCAGCTTCACTTAACTTCTTCTGGCCGTGGATCCTGTAGTGAAGTGTTGGCACTGCACACTATCAACATTACTCCATTGTTTTCCCGCATCACAACAGATGGCTTGCGTCTTTTCATCCACGCTCTCACACAGATGAACCCTCCTTCTGGAGCTCGAGGTTTACCGGTAAGATATTTGTTCAGTTCTGGAAAGAGTCATTAGTTTCTCATAATGTACAGTATATTATCCCCCAATAATTTGTTTGCCCCAGTGAACCCATTATGAAAGACCTAAAGACTCCAAGAAGGTGACCACAGCCAATGAACTCAGCTGCACCTAGTAATTATTATGTTACCTCCACCAACCGACTTTACTCCTAAACTCAGGCGGGTGCCCAACCCCGAAAGGGGTTGAAATAGGGGAGCTATCCCCCCCCCCAAAGGCGGCTTTCTAGGGCCTTTCCTAGCTGATGCTGAGAGGATTGGGTTCTAGTCAGTGGTGATGGGCTGGTCTATCAGAGTGAGAGCTGAGCAATCTCTGCCATACCCATAGCTTACTCTGACTGTTCCTTTAACTTATATATTTTCTAGATCTCAAGTGACGGCGTCTCTTCCGTGGATTGACCTCCCAATCTACCAAGATTGGAAGCCAAAATGTCACATTTTTCCCTTGCCCCTCAACTTTCTCTTCATAATTGCTGAGGGGCACAGGGCCCTGGGTGGGGCTTTGGTTTCCCGGGCATTTCCACACCCTCCTCAGCTCCCCGCCATGGAGTGGCTTCGGTCACCCAGGCTTTATTGTGGTAAGCAGGGAGGGTTCTGTGGGGGCGCTCGGTTATGGCCTTGGCTTTGCTTGGGGCCTTGGGGCTGTTCGGCCAGGCAGCTTGGGGAACAACAACAACAACAACAACAACTCCTAAACTCAATTAATGAAATCAACAAATACATGTGGCAGTCCAGGGATTCGAACCTAGGATGCTCACACCGAAATTCAGTGCATTTATCCATTGCGCTATGAAGACAGTAAGTTAAAAAAAAAAAAAAAAATCTCCCAATCCACGACCCACATAAAAAGAATAAAAAGAATATCCAATAGAATAGGCCTACATTATAAAAAAAACACTTCTCTTCCAATCCCAGAAACACATAATATTCATAAAAAGAATATCCAATAGAATACGTTATAAACAAAACAAAACTTCTCTCCCAATCCCAGAAACACATAATATTCATAAAAAGAATATCCAATAGATTAATACATTATAATCTCAACAATTTATTCAATAAATGTTTTTGATAAGATGCAAAAGATCACAAATCTCTAAATACAGTCTGGCTTCCTTCAAGGGAGATGAGCAATACTCCCCAGTAAAAAAAAGTGGGTTCATCTTTTTGGGCTGCACATGGGGAAAATTGAAGAGCTTTGATGATAATGATGATGATGATGATGATGATGATGATGATGCAATTTTTACCACCATACACTCCTTGCTGAATAGCAAGGCTAGGGTGGGTGCCCTGATGAATCAGGGACTTAGTGAATAGTTGCCACAGATTGCTAGACCGCACCGTTCACCAACAGCACTGACGTCTGCCAATAACTCACTGGCTGGCCCGAGGCTCGAACCGTCATCCTCACGATTAGCAGACGAACGCTCTACCAATCGAGCTACGGCCTGTGGCTTTGTTTCAAGATTATACAAAGGTTTCCATTCCAGAAGTTTATAATGTAATTTATTAATTTTTCTCTCAGCAGCCAACAGTGTGAACACCTCCCAATTAAATTAATGAAAGCATGTGATACTTCCGGGATTCGAACCTGGGATACCACATACAGATTTTAAACACACTAACCATTACACCACCAAGACAGTTTATCAAACAGTGGCACCATGGCTATACAGTCATGTCATTCCTTTGCAATCAGTAGGAGTTACTGTATATATATTTGGTTTGCTTGGTGTAGTCTACAGATTACTGGTTTGGAGTTGTCATTGGTTACCACTCCATTACGCTCAAATCACTCATTTCAACACACTTGAATCAAATAATATTGCTATTATGAGTTAGTTATTATGCCTTACCAGATCTTTTAATTATAAAAAATTGTTCATCACAGGCTAGAGGAATTCTATGAAATTGGCTAGATTCTAGTACAGTACATTGTTTCTATATTTCAGACATTCTACCTAGAGCTCTCTCTCTCTCTAATAAACACAGGATTTGCAGAGGAAAAAAATTACTGAAAATACATATATGAATTTCATTATACAGTAGTCCAATTTTACAACTATCTTAAACTAAGAATGTTTGCAGCTGGAGCGTGTGATGTGTTGCATCGACACCTCTACAACTTTAACATTCTTGGACCTTTCTTGGGGAACTTCAAACCGTGGTAGAATGTTCATCCGACTGTATGGTGATAGTAGCAGAGCACAGCAGTTCCTCTTGATGTGCATCGGAAACAAGGGCCCTACCTTCTGCCGAACTCGCTTCCATCGCTTGTGGTGGAAGGGCCAGCCAGGCGAACATGTGTGGGCCGGGGACTATGATGAAGGAGATGGAAGCGGGGGACTCTTGCCACCAGATATAACGGACACACACAATCAGAAACAGTCCGTGAAGAGTGGACAGAAGCTTCCCATCGCGGCTGGTCTAGTGGCGGGAGTCTACGGGAGGGATTCTAACAGCTCCATTTTCCGCATTTACACTAAGGACTCCCAGGATGCTATGGAGGAGGCTGCCTTTGGGAGAGTGGAGTATGGACTGCAGTTTCTTGACGCTGCTATCCAACATAATAATATTACTGATGTTAAGATTGTTGATTGTGGAGTAGTAATTGAACCATAATTGTATGTGAAATTGATAATCCCTCTTAAGGGGGGATGGTTCTTTTTTTGGTCGATTTATTTATGTATTTATTATGTTTTTAGTTTCCTCCCTAGACCTTCATCAAACTTAAACAAGTAACCCCAGGATCTCCCTTCAAGATATATGTGTAAATTTTTCGGTAGAAAAATTTCCCGGCTGAAGGCCGGTTCCTCCTAAATTACAGGCTCGCTATCGCTTGTCAGGAAGAAATCGACACCTAAATGGCACGAAAATTCTTAATATTGACAAGATAATGTTAGAAATTATTTCTCTCTCTCTCTCTCTCTTTTTTTTTTTTTTTTTTTTTTTTTCTGGCATACTGTATATTGTTATTTTGTACTCCTTCAGATCTCTAATAACCAATGTCAGAAATCCTTTATTTGCTGTAGGAAGATTTTGTTAAGAGAAATATGCTATTATATTTTACTGTTTTTTACTTTCTATTAATTTTCAATGGAGTATTTCTACATCTTGCATAATTATTTAGCGGATATACAGAAATTATACAAATTGTTGAGGATAAAATGTTTGCTGAATTTGATTTGATGTATTGATGGATGCATTACAGCCATATTTTAGCTGATACCTTTTACATATCATTGTCTACTGCTCCAAACTTCATTTTAGACCGAAACTCGCAAGTGGTCAATCGGTGAACCTAATCAATCAAAATAGGAAATTTTTAGAGTTTGATTTAGTATTTAGTATCATCATGTACAAAGGTTAAAGTACAGTTTGGCACTGGTTACAATTATTAACCCATTCAGTACCGGTGACATTTTATATTGGATTTCAGCTATATTTAAAAGAATATATGGTATCTAAATGGATTAATTGAGATAGTCTATAGCCATTTAATTGGTAGACGTCCTTCCTAAGATGAATAAATCGTCTAATAGTTGCCAGAATATAATAGAAAGAAGTCACCTGTAATAAACAGGTTAATATAAACATTCTCATTCGATTGTGGGATTATCAGCCGTATTCTTAAACCTTCCCACCGTGAAAACCTACTCCTTAATGAACGATCTAAGAAGAGATAAATTGTTAGCTTTTAAATATTGGGAGAATTTAAGCTCTTTTTCATTGATTAATTAAGTAACACCCCATTCTTAACATTAATCATCAATTACAAACCCCAATACACTTAAATAAACTAAGGAAAGCATATGGTCCTCCCGGGATTCAAACTACTCTGTTCCAATATTGTCGTTCATTATGGGCTAGATGACACCCTCCCCACACGTCTAAGAATACAGCTGTAATTTTGAACCCCACATGCATACTGGCCAGTGCAACCTATACATCTTGTGAGAGACTTGCCCCTCCAATCGTATGACGATCTCTTCACTCCATGAATGCTGCTGTCATATACAGTAATTTTTACTAAGATTAGTTGGTTTTGATAAAGCGTTTTTTCCACATAGCGATTTTGATTAGTTTTGCCTATAAAATGTCTTTGATCTGGTTTGTTTATTTTGCAAGTTTTACAATTTAATTAGGTAGTATCTTCACTTCGCTTAAGTTGTATCTCTAGCAATCACATTTACAGACTTTCAAATTAAAATGTAAAACTTGCAAACTAAACAAACCAAAATTGGGACAAGGACAATATAAAGTCAAATTAAATTATCAAAATCGCTATGTGGAAACAACGCTTACTAGAATGAAAATTATTAAATAAAAGAACACAATCCACCACATAGGGTGTACATTACTACATGAGCAAGTTAATCCGTTTCCCAAGCAAACTAATCGCACATATAACAACGCACTATCGTCACGTTAAAGGAATTGGTCAAGTTTGGGAAGTCATAACCGACAGGACCTTTCTAAGCTGATGAAAATCGTCTGGAGGCAGGGATAAAGCAAAAATTGGCGTCATTTGAAAGAAAGGGTTAAGAGTACATTAGCCACTAGGAAATCCACTCCTAGCAGTTCAATTATTCAGGCATTTTACATGATCAGGATTCCTTATCTTTCAAATATATTCAGTTCATTTTCAGTCTATGGAAGACGAGAATAGCCTCAAATATAGAAGTGTTCTATTTTAAATGCTTTATGGATATGTCTGAGAGATAGATCCTCTACATATACTTTAATTACAGTGTGTATAACATATTTAATAAAAACAAATTATAGGAAGGGTGTCATTCAACATGTATTATTTAAGATGATACTATGATATAATAGCATTATATTGGAATAAAAACATAAACTCCAGACAGTTATTTTATTTTTATCTTTTAAATAAATTAATATTATATCTATATATCCTAGCTGATAAATATGTGATAAAAGTTTAATTGTAATTTGTATAGGTCATGATTAAATTTAGTCTTTTGAAGAAGAGTATAAAAATCAGAGAATGTGTTGCAAGTGTCATTGTGAGGTGGTTATAAAATGGACAGGAGTTGTTTTATAGCAAAACGAGAGAAGGCCTTGACTTTATTATGTAGGTGATTTATGCTTCATTTTAATTTGAAAGAACAAATATGAATCACTCGGAATGTGCAGGTCAGAAAACTGGAAATATCTTACCAGCTTCACAAATTATAAGGATCTTTCTTGTGGATTATGAGCGGATCTTCTGACGTGATGTGCGTTCCTTGCCTGGTTAACTTCACAGGTGGTCTCTTGGCTTAGAAGTTTACTGTGCGAAGATTACATTTATGGCCGAGATTGTATACAAATTCACAGGGAGCTTTTAGTTTATGATGATAAATTGTATCTACAGGTATGGTTGACGGTGAAGATGAGAAAGCCGGATAAGCCATATATATATAATACAAATCAAATAAGTAATGAAGCAAAAAGAACAGATCAGAAGGCAGAGATGAGAAAGCCGGAGAACGTTGTGTATGCCTCATTGCCGGGGTGGTCGTAGATAGTTCCTTGCTGTAGGTCGAGGGTGATGCGGTCACCAGGGTACAGCTCTAGCACCACAGAGTTGGAGCCCCAGTTGTATGCTCCGTGGGTACCATACGCTGTCACCTGGTACTCACCATTTTTTGACAGAGCAAGCCTAGAGACATTTGGTAGATATTGAAATTAGTTTTTAAGCAAATATATATATATTTAAGAATAAACTATGATAAATTGTTTATTTATATTTTGATGGCAGTCATAATGGGCTCTTATGTTCAACTAGGTATACTGAAATTTAGAAGTACTGTACTTCGGTTTGTTTAGTTTGCAAGTTTTACATTTTAATTACATATTATAACTAGTCTGTTGAGTTCTTATGGAAGACTTTAGTAACTCACGTAAAATCACTGTCCTTAGAAGAGGCTGCATGGAATGTGAAGAAGTAAATTCCATGGTATGGTGCCACAAACTGTCCAGAACGTTGAAATCCTCCTCCCACATTAGTTAACACATCCTGTCCAAGGAAAAAAATATTGGCTAGTATTATTATGTTCTCTCCACCAACCAACTTTACTCCTAAACTCGATTAATGAAATTAACAAACACATGTGGCAGTCCGGGGATTCGAACCTAGGATGCTCACATCGAAAATCAACACACTTATGCATTGCACCACGAAGACAGTTATAGGAGGACTATAGGAGGAGAAGAGTGTACACAACTAGAGTTATTAATATAAAGACACAGGCATATGAAGAAATCCCATAGGTAACTACAGTATATGTAACTATACTGTAGAAGAAAGGTAGATAGGATCTTTCTATCAAATGATTGAGCCATTTCATTGTGTGATGGATTTTCTTGTTGCATTTTTCATAGTAGATACACTTATATGGACCAATATTTGCTGTGGAGAATATGGAGATGTCTGGTTGGCCAGCGGGTCAGTCTCAAAATCTTGCTCTAGAATATCGGGTGTCCCAACTGAGGATGGAATGACCAAGGGTCACTGTCATCAAGAGCAGAGTCGTTTTTTTTTTCAAGTGGGAATGATTGTTTTTGAATGATGGCTGACATCTTGTAGTCGCCTCCATAGCAGTAATTATATTTGGATGGTAATTTTGATTGCACTAGCTCAATGGTTATTGTCTAGACTGCAGGTTCTCGTTCAAGGAACTCCCTTCATTGTCCAGTATCTGGTTGCTGCCGGAGATTGCAACTTCTGTACTTGATTGACCGATTGATAGACCCTGCCCTTTGCGTTTATCTTGTGTCGTCGCAGTTTTGGTTTGATTATTTTGCAAGTTTTACATTATAATTATCCCCGATCTTGGTGTACAATATATTAGTATGCTATATTTGCCAGCTATATCCTTTTCTATTCAGTGTTAATCGAATAACCATAAACATGTCCCTGCTTGGGCTTGGGCTATAGTGGAAGAATGGTATAAGGAAAGATCTGCAGGTAATGATATGAGAGAGGAAGTTGCCAATCCAATAGTATTTACTCCATTGGCTTGGGTCTGATAGAGGCACTACATAGACCAATAGTCTTTGATGATATCTACCTTCAATCCCAGGTGCTCCATATTGTATCCCAGATAATTTTCTTCTTCACCTGGTCAAAACTGGTGCAATAATAAGAGGAAACTATAATTTGAGGTGTTATCTCGTTGGTGGGTCCTGCCACAGCACCCAGAACTATTTTGCATATTTGTATTTGTCTTCATATTATCATACATTACTCTTGTTTACGTATAAGCAAACTTGAACCTGATATTGATAAGCCATTCCAACTCAACTAGTTATAACTTACCTTGAAATTAATCTGGGTGTAAGCACTGGTTGGACCAGTTGCTTTCCTTACACTGAAGGCTACTTGAGGCCTGTAAATAAACAAATTATGACTTAAGATGATGCCGTGCTGCTTTTAGATTATGAATATAAATACTTCTCAAGAGTATTTATGTAGGTCGATATGAGAACAAATTAGTGTTTTAAGTACAAGTAATAATAAGTGACTGGAGCAAACATAATAGTAAGGTAACGTTGAGTGTTTTCTGGTAACTTTTTACCATATGAACTCTATGCAAAAGTATATTGCAATCAAGAATGATTCATTGGTGATATTTACTTTACATTAGGCCTACATGTTTTTATACTTATTATATAAGAAAATACATTTATAAATCAGTTTCCTTAGATATACTTGCATAGGCCTACTTACTTTTGACCGCTTGGACCTGGTCTGAAGGATGTGACTGCAAGCGGAGGAAGGGGGGCTGCCTGGTGTAAGTTCTGGAAACCGATGGCACTCGCTGCTTCCACCATCACCATCATCACCACCACCACCGACATCACTACCATTTTGATACAACACATATCTGCAAGAGGAGGGATTCATCGTTATCACCATCACCACCATCAACATCACTATAGGTAGCGCCAGCGAACTTGACAATAATATTGACCCCTTAACTTCTTATAACTCGAAATGAATGAAAGCAATCGGGCAGACGTTTCTCTTAATCTTTATTTTATTAATTTCACCACAACACCAAACACCCCCAAATGAAATTAATTAAAGTACATATGATCTTTGAGAAGAGTCCACCAGGATATATGTGTGGATATTTACAGCTCGTTTGCTTTAGGCCCTTTTGAGTTCCAGAGAGGTCAGGGATCAAAATTATTGTCAAGTTCGTTGGCGCTACCTACAGTATACCATTTTGATACAACTCATATCTGCAAGAGGATGGATTCCATATACTGTAGCTAGTCCTGCAATCGTGAACCCTAACCTCTGTCACTCAAAAAGGGCTAGACCAAATGGGCTGTAAATTTCCACACCTATTCCCTGGTTGACTCTTCCCAATTGGCAGACATACTAGCTCGATTACGCTAGTCGTTTGTAAATTTTAGATTGAGGTTAGTGTTCAAGAGTTTTGGCTTACTTACTTGGAATAGGATATAGAATGGTTGACTACGGGATCGGCCTACCTCTAATAGGACAAGGACAGCCTCTGTACCTCAATACGGTGGCTTATTCCGATTTGGTAAGGCTGTGTGTATTGTGTGGAGTGCATGTTGGATGTTGCTGTAGGCCTACTGTATGAATGGCTATCTAATAATACTTAAATATTACTGTTTCAATATGACAAGGTTTAACCCATTCAGTACTGGGGACGTCCTTTGCATTAACATCTGGCAATTATTGGATGATTTTAATGAGCTTAGGAAGGAACACTAACAATTAAAAGGTTTCAGACTATCTCATTTTATCCTTTGAGCTCCCACAGATCCTTCTTAAACTGCACAAAATCGTCTAAATATAGCTTTAAAAAAAAAAAAAAAAAAAAAAAAGTCGATGGTACAAAATTAGGATTATGGCCGACAAAATTAAATACTGTACTCACTGCGGGGTGGAAGTACAAAACCACAGGACTGAATTGATGTGATCCTCCCTCTTTAACACCTGAACAACAACTGATCTTTAGTTACCCTGTCCCTGTCTTTATATATATGCCGAGATAGGGGCGAGGAACTACTAGACCAATCTTACACCCACATTTAGTTTTCTTGAAGGGCGAGCTAGGTTGGTTGCTTTTTCTAGGCCCCTTCTCCCTCATGTTTAGCCTCCTTAGTTTTGAAATTTTAAGACATTCGGCCCATTAGTTTGGCGATTTTAAGACCTTTCGCCCTATTTCGTTGTCAATTTTAAGACCTTTCGTGCTATTTAGGCGTCGATCTTTTCCTAGCGAGCCTGTAATTTGAATAGGAATCGGCCTTCGGCTGAGAAATTTACAAATTTATCTTGAAAGGAGGTCTACAGAGTGTTTTTTTAAAGCTTGAAGGAGGTCTAGCGAGGAAAAAAAACTAAAAAAACTAAAAACAAAAAGAAATTGATTATATATATATATATACACAAATGATCAAATGATTAAATAAATAGCCCCATCAAACAAGCACTACCCCCTTTAAGGTGAAGGTTATGAGGGCAGTGATAGTTTCCTAGAGTATGTACGAACGGCCAGGGACTATACGGGGAAGCGAGAGGAATGTGGGAAAATATTGTTTATGGGCAAGGTTGCATACATTAGGATCAATCAGGCAGGCAGGCATGCATGCATTCTCTCTCTCTCTCTTTCTCTCCCTCCCTCCCCCTCCCCCTCCTCCTCCCTCTCCCCCCCCCCCCTCTCTCTCTCTCTCTCTCTCTCGTTTTATAGTTTGATTTTTATGGAACTTATATATTTTAAAGCTGCCAGACAACAATTGCCCACAAAAATTGCATGTGACACCGCCTTTAATTCGTCTTGAACATTAATATGAATACAACGTAGAAATATAGATATAGAGAATACATACAGGGTGTCCCGAAATAGACGTGTCAAACTTAAGGATTAGGTTAGGACAAATATTCTAAGCATAAAATATTCAATAAACAAAATTCCAAATCTTAGGCTACTCGTTACAGAGATATCGCCTGTTGAAAATGGCATTTTCTTAGGTATTTCCCCATAAGGCTAGCATAGTTGTCCTAGAGCTTACCACACACCCATCTAACTGCAATTATTTTAGCATTTCGGGAGCTGTGGTGGTCGAGTGGTGAGCATGCTCGCGTGTGAATCTGCAAGACCCGGGATCGAATCCCTGCCACGGCGGATATTTAGTGGGTGTGGTGGTAGCCTACGTCATAGCATGTTTCACATGCTTGCACCCAGTCAAGGGACATCCTGACGACGTATACAGACTAAACACACATAAGAAAGCCACTCCAACACCTTCCTCTCTCTCCAACACCCCTTCTCCCCTCTCAACACTCTTCTCTGAGCTAGTGCCGATACAAATGACATGTACAGTCCTGTATAGAATCGTAAGATTCAGAGTCGTAAAGATTCCAGGACGAGCTCAATAGCGGCGGATCCCCAGATCGACCGTGGTGATTGTCACCTAAACATCTACAAAAGTACAAAAGTACAAAGTACATTCTATTATAAAGATATTATAATTCTGTAACTTCCAAATGATTATAGATATTTTAGCTCACTTTCGACCTGCTGGAAACTATTTGACGTGGAAGAGTCCATTACAATGATGCCGGGGGGGGGGGGGGGCAATATATATATATATATATATGCTTCAATACCTCTTAAATTTTAAATAAGAATTGTATATTTAATTAGTTTTATAGAGCTAGCCCCCCAAAAATAATAATTTTCTATAAATTGTTCTCAAAGAAAATAGATTTGTGTTGGGTAACTAAATTAGTATGAGGGATCAGATTAGGGCTCTTTTTAGCTTTAGCTTGGGGACCCGCAGATGGCTGCACACAGGCAGCATGGTATGCGGGTGTTGTGGGGGAGTTAAGGGGCTAATGGGAAGGATGAAGATAAGGAGAAAAATGTAAAAATAGCTTTAAAACTATCAAGAGTGGGACAATTAAGTATATACACTTACACTTTGTTACACTTTGTTGTATTCCGTCCGTTAGTGACACAGTTGAGCTGGGGCTCCACTGCGACCAGGCAGCTCCCTTTCTTCCACTCTCCATTCCAAAAGTCGGTTGGAGTTGGTGCTGGGGTATCCTGGTGTTGGTGGCCGGTCCGGTATTTTGGCCAGCCACATGTCCAAGTGTTTCTTGAAGGTGTCTGGAGACACCCCGGTCATGTTCCTGAGAGGGGCTGGTATACAGTTGAACAGTCTGGTTCCATTGTATGTAAAGCTGTGATGGATCAGGGATTTGATTTTTTGTGTTGATCCCGGCGTAGTCCTCGCATAGCACAGCCTCCCTCGCCTTTGGTGTTGAGTCTCTTGGATGTTTGGATTTGGTACCTTTTTTTCCAAAATCTTCCAGACGTAGATGATGATGTATCTCTCCCTACGTCTTTGAAGTGAGTACAGCTGCAGCTCCTTGAGTCTCTCCCAGTAGTTAAAGTGTTGAAACCCATGGATTTTACTGGTGAATGTCCTCTGGGTGGCTTCAATTTCTGTTATTTCTCCTACTTTTTGGGGAGACCAGAGCTGAGAGCAGTACTCCAGTCGTGGTAGGACCAGTGACTTCCACAGTGTTAACATACACCTCTCATTTCTTGTGTGGAAGGTTCTCAGGATCCAGCCTGCTATTTGTTTTGCTGTTGTTGTGGCTTTGGTAATATGCTGGGAAAAAGTGGCGTCACTGCTCATATTTACTCCCAAGTCCTTCACTGTGTCCTTAGCGGTAATTTCTTGCTGTCCACTTTTGTAGTTGGTGTCGTTTTGTAGTGCTCTCTTGTTCCCGTACCTTAGAAGCTCGAACTTGTCTCCGTTTAGGGCCATGTTGTTTTCTTCTGCCCACTTCAGGATTTTGTCCAAGTCTTGTTGTAGTAGCTGTGCATCATGTTGTGAGGTGATTTTCTTCATGAGTCTGGTGTCGTCTGCAAACGATGAGGCTGTTGAGTGTTCCAGGTCCCTGTCGATGTCTCCTATCATGATGAGGAATAGGAGAGGTCCCAGTACTGATCCTTGTGGTACTCCGCTGATGACCCCACCTGCTTCTGATAGGCTTCCTTGAACCGTGACTCTTTGTTTTCTGTTGGTGATGAAGCTGTGGAGCCATCTTCCAAGGTCTCCCCCTATTCCCAGTGTTTTGAGTTTATGTAGAAGGATCCCATGGTCCACCTTGTCAAAAGCTTTGGCGAAATCTAGATATATGACGTCTACATTTTCTCCGTCTTGAATATCCTGTAGGATTTTGTCGTAGTGTGATAGTAGTTGTGAAAGGCAGGAGCGGCCTTGTCTAAAGCCATGTTGACCCTCGTTGAATGCCTCGTTATCTTCCAGGTAGCTGACCATCTTAGCTCGTATTGTTCTTTCTATGATTTTAATAAGATGTGACGTCAGCACCACTGGTCTGTAATTTTTGGCTATGCCTTTACTACCCCCTTTGTGTATTGGTGTGACAGTACCTTCTTTTAGGGATTGTGGTACATATCCAGTTTGGAGGGACTTGCTCCACAGCAGTTTTAGAGGCAAGGCTAGCTGATGTTTGCAGTTTTTTAGCAGTTGGGCATGAAAGCCATCTGGTCCTGCCGCAGAGTTTGGTCCAATCTTGTCGATGGCTGCTATTATGTCCTCTGTTGATACTGTTACTGAGGAGAGTTGATGTGGTGTCCCTGGAGCGTTGTCAAAGAAGGTCGTTGCATTATCGATTTTCTTGTCTTCATTGGCGGGCTGAAGACACTTTCGTACTGCTGTTTGAGTATCTTGGCCATTTCGGTTGGGTCACTCTCAAGTTCGCCCGTAGGTTTTGCACGTGGTCCTATTGTTGAGGTGTTCCTGAGTCTCCTTTTTTCGTATGCATAGAAGAATTTGCTATTTACTCGTATGTTTGCAACTGCTTGGAGTTCTTCACGTGTTCTTTGCTCTTGGTGTGACTGGATGAGTTTACGTTCAACTTCATCGAGCTCTTCTTGTAGTTTGGTGATATTGTGCGCATAGCTGGTCTTCCTTTGCTTGGCTCTCAAGTACGTCCTTTTCTTCATTAGTATTTTTCTATCTCTGGGAATCTGCTTGATCTGCTTCCTGCTTGATTTGGGTGGTATGGTGTTTTTACAGGTCTCCAGGCATTGTTTCTGGAGGATACTGAGAGTTTCGTCGACGTTTTTATCTTCGAATAGTGCCCTCCAATCAGTTACTGCCAGTTCTGCTCTCAGTCTGTCCCAGTCTATATCTTTGCTGTAGAAGTTGAGATCTTTCAGAGAGGTGCAGGGTATTTGGCTTGATTCCTGTTGACATCTTCTTGGTGGTGTGGCGGCTGGTGTGGGGGTTCTAACTTTGATGAGGCTGTGGTCGGACATTATAGTTTTTACAGTTTCGTACGAGTGTACCAGGTCGAAGTTGTTGCCAAATAGTAAGTCCAGTGTGTTGTTGCCTCTTGTAGGTTCCTCGATGTATTGCTTCATGTATGCAGTGTCCATGATAGTCATTAGCTCCTTGGCTTGCTGTTTTTCATCCCTGGTTCCTCCGTCTATTTTCATGGTTGCCCAATTGATGATGGGCAGGTTGAAATCTCCTGTGATGATGACATCTGTAGCAGTAGTTGGCAGATTTTGTAGGAGTGATTGTATCTTCTCTGTGACCTCCTTGAAAATTTCCCCTGTGGTGTTTGGAGGTCGGTACAAAATTATGATGAGCATGTCGGTTTGTCTTATGTGTACTGCTAGTAGCTCTGTTGTGCCGTTTGAGAATGCAACTAAAGTTTCGGTATTTGCAGCCATATCCTCCCTTAGGTAGAGTGCTACTCCTCCGTGGCTTCTGTCCTCTCTGTCGGCTCTGAATAGAGTGAAATTATGGATATTGATCTCTGCATCCAATTTTTTTTCGTTCAAGTGTGTTTCTGTGAGGGCTAGAAAAATTGAGTTATCTTCCTCTGCAATTTCTTCCAACATGGGGACTTTACATTGATTGTTTCGTGGGTAAAGTCCTCTGATGTTGCCCACAAAAAAACTAGTTAGTGGTATATATGAGATGGAAGGTGATTCCACTCTTGGATGCTGCGGGGAAAACATGAGTAGGCCTACCCAAATATGTCGGTGCTTGCCTGGTATGTGTGGTATTTTCGGTTTTGGCTGCCTCTTGTGGATCGTATGTTTGTAGGGTGTAAATAATGTGTCCTTGTCTATGTCTACAACATTGTTTGTGATTTTGTATATCATTTGTTGTCTATGTAAATACATAGACAATATCTTGTTGCGAGTGTGTCTAATTTAATGTCTTGTTTAAGCAAAATTACCGATGTAGTGTGTCTGTAATCACGTCTGATCCATCTTGCCGCTTTATTTTGTATGGCTTCTAATTTATTGATGTTGTTGCGAGTGTATGGATCCCAAACGGTGTCGCAGTATTCAATGTGTGGTCGAACTAGTGTTTTAAAAGCTAAAATTTTGATGTCTGCATTGCACCTCCTTAGGTTCCTGTGCAGGAACCCCAGGGCTTTGTTGGCTTTTGCCCTGATGCTACTCACATGTGCTCCACCTCATGTTTGCTGAGAGGTGGACTCCCAAATACTTATGTGAATGAACTGTATCAAGGTTTGTATTATGTTATTTTCTTGAACGTTTACGATTATGTTGAGGGTTCCCGGAGGGCTGCTCTTGGACAGCATAATGTGCAGGGGATCACGGGTTGCTGACACTATCTGGGAGAAGAGGAAGATAATACTTGGTGATCCTAGTTCTTAAAGTATCAATCATGGCCCTTTTTTCGTGGGACTATTAACCCCCTGAGCACTGGCTGATTTATAATAAATTTACATTACAGGCCCAGCAGGTTGTCAAAAAATGTGTTTTCCTGAAAACACATGGGATGGGTTAGTAATGAAGGAAAAACTACAAAAAACGCTCTCCTAGGTCATTTAGGGGTCCTGCGGGGCGGCAGAAAGTCGCAATTAACATGGGGAGATAGGTAGGCAAAATACTGGCAAATCAATCCTGCGCGCGCCCACGTGCACGCGGCTGGACTTGGAGGGTTTCCAACCATCGGTATTTTTGCGTGGGATACTAAACCAGTTCCCATACAAATCTGAACCCTCTAGGTGCCATAGGACTAGAGTAATTAGCGCCGACGCACCTTATGTGTCGCTGGAGTTTAGCGTTACATACATAGGCGACGCATAACGTGCGTTGCTGGTACTCGAGGGGTTAACTATACATGTGATACGAGATGGTTCCATTCTTGGATGTCAATGGACAATGGAGAACATACATATGGCTTTTTCTCGGACAGCATACTTGTTAGTGGGAACGACTACTACTTTTATATGTGAATGAAGGAGACAAAAGCTGCCTGTAACAAATGTCCCCCTAAAGATCTCCATTGTTATTTAATCTACTAATCAGGCAACATGTACCTTTGAACCTCTTGAAGCTGTAAATAAATATAATTTAATAAGACAATACAGTATATGAAGCATACTATTTAAATCTGTAGTGTGTCTACGCATGATTAATCCTTCTGCATATATATTACTATGCATTATATTTAGATATAGTAGCCAAATTGAACTAAATTATATATAAAAATAATTGTGTGATGCTCATATAATTTGGAAATACAATCTTAAGTCGATGATAAATCTTGTAATATGCCAATTATACAATCAAGATACCTAGAACCTGAGCAGCTTGTGTATATTTTATATATATATATATATATATATATATATATATATATATATATATATATATGCGTATACACTGAGGCATATACCTCATAGATGGGGGTGGCCGACTCAAGACAGAGCCTGAACAGAAACCGCAAAATGAAAAAATAAATAAAAATATATACAGTATATATATAAAATTCACACACATCAAGGTCGCCCAGGAGAAGACCCAGAGACCAAGGATCACTAGGGCCTCCAGCAACCCCCAGGTCCCAGACCTCCCGGAGAGGATCCGGTATCATCAGGCAGACACACAGCGGAGCCATGCCACAATGCCCAGTCACATTACTTCCAGGCATGGCCCTTCATATATACACCGGCTCCCCGGGCCAGGCGCCTGACGGACTATTATCTAGTCCAACTGTCGCTCGACCCCCACTCCTTATGACCGCGTTATCACTCATCTATTCACAAGCATTCTCCATTCATTCCTATTCATTACCACTTCTCTTGCCTGTTCTTCAGTCATCTCTTTATCTTCCAAGGTTTGTTTTACACCATCTCTGCATCTCCTCCGAGGTCTTTCTCTCAATCTATTTCCCCTTCTTTCTGATTAATTCTATTTGTAATCCTTTCATCTGCCAGATGTTCAACATGTCCATACCAGCATACCATCCTTCTTTCCATTATATATATATATATATATATATATATATATATATATATATATATATACACGAGAGAGAGAGAGAGAGAGAGAGAGAGAGAGAGAGAGAGAGAGAGAGAGAGAGAGAGAGAGAGAGAGAGAGAGAGAGAGAGAGAGAGAGAGAGAGAGAGAGAGAGAGAGAGAGAGAGAGAGAGAGAGAGAGAGAGAGAGAGAGTTAGTTCACGGCGTTCTAAGAAGGCAAGAATCGAAGGTTAGGATGCAGAGGTGAAAGTTTAGTAATATTTTCCGCATACCTATATAGTGCCCCCCCCCCCCTATATCACCACACCCACATCCTCCACCACTACACAATACTGCCTTTACCATACCTGTATAGTGTAGTAGTAGCTGTAGTAGTAGCAGTAGTAGTAGTAGTAGTGTTTTGGTCAGCACATATATCACCACAACCACCTCCACCACCCACTATACCGTCTTCACTATACCAAGGCTAAAACTGAAGGCAGAGTACCGCAGATTTCGGTTACCCAGTTGACTTTATATTTATTTATATATACTGTATATCTATATTTGTTTTTATTAGTATTATTATTATTTTTTGTTATAATATATACTTGCTCACTAGACATCTATGAAACTTGTTCTTGAAAGCATTGAAAACAACAACGTTATCTCTGCCCCAATTGTAAATAGTTGATAGATCAGAAGATAGGTGTGGTATGGCCTCAGCACGTGAGTTTTAAAGTGACTGCATGGGGAGTTGCTGTGGAATGCTAGATGAAAAGTGTAAGTTACAGTCATCGGCATATGATTTAATAGGACTAGAAGTGCAGTTGAGATCATAAATTAATAGTAGAAATAAAACTGGAGATAGAACCGAACCCTGAAGGACACCAGATTTGATAGGTTTAGGAAGTAAGAGATGACTACTAATGCAGTGCTACTACTACTGCTGCTACAACTACTACCATTACTAGTACTACTAATAATAATTTTTAATAACAAACAACGTATTGAATGTTTACATGTGACAAATGACTAAGTTTGATCCTCGTAATTTCTGCCACTGCTAGGACATTTCCTCCTATCCTAACCCCAAGGTGTGTGGGTTGTAGTGATAAAGTGAGACAAGGGAAGGCTGAGGGAAAGTGAGAGAGTTAAGGTTAACCCCTTCTGTACTGGTGACATCTTTTATTTTTGTTTCTAGTTATGTTTAGACGATTTTATGCAGCTTAAGAAGGATCTGTGGTAGTGTAAAGGGTTACGGAGACAGTCCGAAGCCTGTTAATTGCTGGATACCCTTTTAAATTGAATACAAACGTCTAATAGTAGCCAGAATAAAACTAAAAGGACGTCAGCGGTACAGAATATAAGGTCAGTGCCAAGCCGCCCTTACAACCTGTCCTTGTTGTATGACACACTGCACTAACTTGGTAAACAGAGACCCGGATATTCAGATTAAGGGGGTAGTGGATATTTGTGGATATAATAAGAAATAAGAAACACGATGTATCGGTTAGAAGGATATAATGTTGGGGTCCCATTATATAAATACTTATACGATTAGCCTGCGTTCCAAATGTAGTATTATAATGGAATATAGTAATTTACAACAGTATTATATTAATTCTACATATTTTAAAACTTTCAATACAAAATAATCATATCATAGAGATTATTTGTATAATAGGATTAGCATATAATTAATACATTTACATGGCCATTAAATCTAAATAATCTATATTGTTTAACTATTGTAAATGCATACTTACATTGCATGAATATAGTACTGAGGCAGTGAATTATCTCCGGTAATGAAGTTGTACAGAGGGTATGTTTGTTGTAAACGAGATATCTCGCAATGTTAAGAACCGATTTTCAAGAAATTTGGGGGGCTGAGAGGATATGCACCAAGGAAGAAGTGATTCAATTTAGAAGGCGATCCGGATCATATGTCACACTGGTGTAATGGTTGTGCATTTAAGTATATCTATGACGAATTAAGTGTAGGAGGAGGTTATATGCGCTCTATTAAGTACCCTTCTAGTTAATTTCTGCAATAGATTCCAATATGGAATGTAATCGCATGAAAGGTTTATTCTCTTATGTGTTCAACTGTGTGAAAACCATTCTTTCTCTTTCTGCCTTAAAATTAAATTAGTAATAGCCACATACCAAGCATGCTCATGATATACATTAATTCAATATGACATAACTATATCAGCAACTTATAACGCAGTTGAGCTATTCAGATCATTCTCCTCTACATCTAAGGGAAACGACGCACAAACCTCCACAGTTATCGGTGAAGTCTGTCCATATGCATCAGACCTTTGTTGTTATTAGGGTTGAGTGGTTGGTGAAGCCGAGGGTGTTATTGAGGACATATCGTGCAAAGGGGCAGAAACTAAAGAACTGTCGGTGCTAATAGAATGTAAGGATATGGAATCAGGTGATGCAGAATTAAATTTTTGAGAACAGGAGGTGGTGGAGGCGGCAGTGGCTTCAGTCGGGTATGGGCGCTCGGAAGAAGAAACTACTTCTGATGGTTCCTCTGGAGAAATAGATGGGGAGGACATAGGGACATTATTAGTGGCGTAAAATGAGTTAGATGGGGAAGCAGTGGGGACAGACGAGGATTGAGGACTGGTGCTGGACGAAGTAGCAGAGGATAGGGAAGGAGTGCGCGAGACCACTGGGGCTCCTGGGGATTCGTGTGAGGACCCTGAGTATCCCATCGGACGAGAGGATTCAGAGAAGGAGGCTGAGGATCGACTGACGGAGCGATGATGAGGCTGGGAGGAGGCTGAAGACCAGGTGTTGTGATTTGGCCTCCATCTGGGTTAGTTGGTGAGGATAAGAGGTTAGTGAGAATAGGAAGTTAGTCGAATAATAATAGTCAGTTGGCAGTTGCTATACTGTAGCTGTGCAAATAGAAGCTTAGTGATGATAGATGAATAGTTAGAGAGACGTAAATTATTAGTATAATCAAATATAGTAGTATTGGAATCCCTTGCAAGTTACTACACAAATATAGTAGTATTGGAATCCCTTGCAAGTTACTACACATTTGCCGTATAGGCCTACTCTGCAATTTATGTTCTTATTTCATGCAATTTGTTAAGTTCCCAAAGTATGAAAATGCTTCATGACATTGCAAACTGTTAAAGCACAGACACAAAATGAACTAATTAAGTTAATTAATTCCCAAAGAATAGCATATACATTCCATAGTACAGTACATGACTAACAACATTAGTAAGGAAAATGGTAAGATCATTCAAAGAAGAGAATACAGTATTTTAACTATGTAATTATTTCCTCTAGACGATAATATCAGTATTTAAAAAAAAAAAAAAAAAAAAATACACTCCCGGTATATATAATTATATATATATATATATTCCGTTGTATTTTAGCCTACCTCTCCTTGATATTTCCATTTATTGTATTTATTTATTTATTTATCTATTTTTTTTTTTTTTGGGGGGGGGATCTAAAAGCATTCCCTGTTTTGCTAGCTAATGATAGCTACTGGTTAATTGACCAAATGGGAGTTTCAGGCTATAAAGAAGTTGGTGCCGTTAACATTGATACTAAATGGAAATGCAATTATAATGTAGGTTTCTGATGGATATAAAGTATGTTGAATTGGGTTTTATGATTTTATAAATGTATTACAATCGTATTATAGCTGGTAATTCTGCTAAATATCGATGTCTATAGCTCCAACTTCCTTATAGGACGAAACTCGCAAGTGGTCAATTCATCGACTCACCCTGAAGGCCCGGGCTGTGACGAGAGTGTGCTGGACTGACGGCGACGGCTACGGTAACGATCACCAACGCCAGGGGAACCAGCGAAGCCTTCATCAGTAACTGGAGCGTTGTCAGTGGTGGGAGTCCCCTCAAGAGTGAAGCGGGGGCTGAGAGGGGTGCGGGAGTAGGTGAGGGAGGACCTGAGGGAATCGTCGGGCATATTCAGCAGACGTGACAGCTCCAGGGCCCACACAAGGTCGGGGTCCTAAAGGAAAACAAACTTAATTATTTTTTTTTTCTAACGCTTTCTATATGTAAGAAGGTGACAATAGGCAAAGCTGCCTGTAACCAGTGTCCCCCCCCAAATTGAAAGAGTGGCAGTGAGCCAAATTCAAGGTACGTCTCAGTAAAAAAAAAACTTTGAAGAAGTAACCCATTGGGACCTACGATCACTGACGGACTGACTGACATTATACTTACATCCGAGGTAGCCATGAAATCCGAGTTGGTGATAGTGTAGGCTGCCGTCTTGGTGTTGCTCTGTGGATTGTAGCCCACCTCACTCTGTTGGTACAATAACAACATTGTGGATTTATCATATACCATTTAAAAACTTGTACTCATAGGCAAACATGGTAAACAATACTAGGCCAATATGTAGTGAAATCCATAGATTATTATTTTTAAGGCCTCCACAATACTCCCCATTGGGTTAATGAAATCTTCACCAAAAGTTGATAAATTACAGATAGGTACCCACTGAAAGTAGTCACTAAATGTCATGTGTTAATGTGAACAAGTTGTGGAGATAACATCATGCTAACATTTTAGGGACAATATCCAAACCACTAAATGGAAGGGAGAAGGCTGAAGGCACCAGTCATTCAGGGAAGTACTCCCGGTGAGAGCCTTAGGTGGAGTATAAGGATTGCTAGACATCGTTTCACCACCTGGTCTCCTTTGCTGTTTTGTTGTGTGGCTCAGTTACACAAAGATAATTTCCAGCTTGATCTAAAGATACACACACTCTTGCTTTCTTTTTTACATAAAACCACAAGCGCTGCACAACCTACACTAACTTAACTCTTTTCCAATTTCTTATTTTGGCATAGGGAAGCGGCGACCCCACCGCCCGCCACTTTTGTGGTGAAATCAGCTTCTGTAGCAGTGGACCACTGGTTCATATCTTCAGAACATTCCTGTGCTTGGTATGCTTCCAGCCAGCACATTGTTACTTTGAAATTAATGAATTAGATTATCAATAAGTTCAAGAATATCTCGTAGCGAGGTCAGTCTTATGTGATATGTGTCCCATAAAATATTCTTTCCTTTCACTTAAGCATTAGGCTGTTCATAGTGCAGTTGGGTACAGTACATGATTAGATTGATATACAGTACAGTATTCGATAAATGGATATCAATCGTGGTCATGTGCTGTACTTATAACTGTGTTGATGGTGTAATTGTTAGTGTTTAAGATATGTATGTGGTAACCCAGGTTCGAATCCTGGTAGGATCACATGCTTTCATTAATTTCATTTGGAGGATTTTGGTGTTTGGAGTGATATTTATATATTAGATAATATTTTTAGATTAAACTCAGGGTTCCTACTAAAAATAGGTAATATTGAAAGGCATAGAATATTTGTCAATTCAAATAATCACGACAAATACATACCCAAATAAACAAAACAGTAAATGTATATACCTGTATATGCTCTTGTGTATATTGTATTATATCTCTCTCTCTCTCTCTCTCTCTCTCTCTCTCTCTCTCTCTATATATATATATATATATATATATATATACAGTATATATATATATATAATGTATATATAAAACTTATATAATACCCACCGTCTCCTCATCATCCGAGTTTCGTCTACAACGGCACCGATCGCATGCGTTACTGAACATCTTTCGCCTGTAAAATGATAATGATGATTATTATTATCATTATTATTACATTATTGCAATGCTGACAGAACTAAGCCTTGTAAATTAAACTTTAACCATCCTAGTGCTTATAAAATACATTGTCCCCCCCCCCCCCCCCCCCCCCCCGGGGGTAAGGGGGTCTTCCATATACAGTATAGTGGAGGAAAATAATATGCTCCATGTATCCTACTACGTGTGTGTCGTACGAGGCGACTAAATGGGGGGTAAATACGTCAAAGATATCCGCCTGCTATGGTGGTGCTGCAAGGAGGGCTGCCGATGGAGTAAGTATTGGTCCAAAGCTACCAGCCCATGGACTGACGACCTCCTCCCCCGCTGCCCTCTCACAAACCGATCTTACCACACCCTACCTCCCCCTGGGGAGGTGCGGCACCAGGGAATACCTGGATGGTGCGGGATTCCTATAAAGGGCATCTTGGGGCAACAACAACAACAACAACAATTATGTGTGTTAATGTTATGACAAACACTGTAGCCTGAATTTTACCATCATAATTGTATGACGAGATGTTAGTGCTAGTCGTGCTACTAATAGAAGCATTTAAAAGTAATAACATATATTAAAATGGCAGCAATCAACAAACAAATCAAACAGCTATGGCGAAGAAAAGCAAATAGTGAAGTAATCTAGTGACACAATTGATGCAAAAAGTATGTAGACGCTTCTTGAACGGGGTAGCAGGTCAGATACTGCCCTTTATATTTGTTCACTCCTGGGATCGGCCTCCAGTCTTCTTGGGGTTAATTACATGATGCCTATAACTGCTGGTAGATGTCAGGATATTAGTAGAGACAATCGTATTTGTGGTAATACGAGGTTGATGTTGTAGGTGAAGAATACCATCTACTGTTTATGTGTCAAAATGCTGATGTTATTAGATTGTAGATTGTTATTAGATATGTAGATTGTATGTAGATTGTTATTAGATTGTAGATTGTTTATGTGTCAAAATGCTGATGTTATTAGATTGTAGATTGTTATTAGATATGTAGATTGTATGTAGATTGTTATTAGATTGTAGATTGTTTATGTGTCAAAATGCTGATGTTATTAGATTGTAAACATAAGTATATTCCGAGTTATTACAGACATAGACCAATTCAGTTTAAGGGGGGGTGACCTGTTTTGGTTCTGTCCTTTTTTATCTTTCTCTGGCTTGTATCCATTTGGCCCCATTCAGCCTACTGTTTTAAGACGTTTATCCCCATCCAGGTGTCATTTTTTTACTGGTGAGCGGTAGCGAGCCAGCATATATATTTTTTTTTTGACAGCAGGCTAAATTTGTAAATTTTTCGATAGAAAAATGTCTCCGGCGAAGCCGGATGTCTTCATATAATGCTGGCTCGCTATCGCTCGCCAGGAAGAAATCGACACCTAGATGGGGATAAACGTCTTAAAATAGTTGGCTGAATGGGGCCGAATGGATACAAGCCAGAGAAAGAGAGGAAAGGACAGAAATAACAAAAAGCAGGTCAGCCCCCTTAAGTACAAGTTGATGCTGCAGACAAATCTATGAGAACAGTGTTGGGTATATTTAGAACAGTGTTGGGTATATTTAGAACAGTGTTGGGTATATTTAAATCTATGAGAACAGTGTTGGGTATATTTAAATAATTAACTTAGTGTAAGATACTTTGTAATATTCATTGAGGAGTTGTGCTCTGTTCATATTTTTGTAAAAGTCTGAGGACAATTATATACTATATTCTAAATATTACATTCTAATTCTATTCACAGACAGACAGACACACACACGCACACACACACGTAAACTTCCTTACTAACTTTGAACCGACACTTACGAAGTTATGAGTTTCTGAAGGATGAGCAGACCAGCCAATATGATGATGAGAACCACACTGCTCACGGAGGTAGGTACTGGCATGCTGTATATACTGGGAGAACAAATATGCAAATTAATAAATAATGAATTGATACATCCATTTTCTCTTTCGTAAATACTGTATATACTACATGTGGACACCTGGACGGGGATAAATGTATTAACACAGTAGGCTGAATGGGGCCGAATGGATACAAGCCAGAGTTAGAGAGAAAAGGAGATAAAAGGCGAGAACAAAAGCAGGTGACCCCCATTGAGGACGTATTCGACCGACAAATGATAAGACTACGTTACTCTCTGACTAATAATCTGCATAATTTCGGAGTTATTACGCATTTAATTTAATTTTGCTAGATTAAAAAAAGAAAAAGAGAAAAAAAAAAAAAAAAAAGGATTGTGGAAGCGAGTAGATTTTGAATCGATGACAAAGTATTGTTAAGGGGAGATTTCTACTTGAGGACATTTTTTCTTGACCCCTTTCTCCCTCATGTCTAGCCCCATTGTTTTTGAGATTTTAAGAAGTTTGCCCCATTAGTTTGGTGATTTTAAGAATTTCCGCCCCATTCTGTCAATTTTAAGACCTTTCGTGCCATTTAGGCGTCGATTTTATCCTGGCGAGCGATAGCGAGCCTGTAATTTAAGAGTAACCGGCCTTCGGCCGGGATATTTTTCTACCGAAAAATGTACAAATTTATCTTGAAAGGGGGTCAAAAGGGTGACATTTTAAGATTGCTGGAGGAGTAGGAAACAAACTAAAAACCTCCCCTTAAGGGGCTAGTGGCTGTTTTTTTGGTCTATTAATGTATTTATTCATGGCACGAAAGCTCTTAAAATTGACAGAAATGGGGCGAAAGTTCTTAAAATCACCTAACTAATGAGGCGAACGTCTTAAAATCTCAAAAGCAATGGGGCTAAACACGAGGGAGAGAGGAGGGGGTCAAGAAAAAGATCCCTCGAGTGGAAATCTCCCCTTAATATTAATTAATTTATTTTATTGTTTTATCTAACACATAAATTATTAAACTCGTACTCACCACAAGCCATTAGTTAAGGTCCCTTTATCACACTCGCAGAAGCTCTCCCGACATTGCCAATTACCGTCACATTGGGTAGTGTTGTTGCACTCCGAGCCTAAGTGACCTAAGGAGAGAAAGTTACGCTAAGTCGCCAGTAGCTTTACGGGAGCCCACCTCGCTTTTTTTTTTTTTATCTTTCTCTCCCTCTCTCTTTGGCGTGTATCCATTCGGCCCCATTCAGCCTACTGTTTTAAGACGTTTACCCCCATCCAGGTGTCAATATTTTCCGCGAGCCAGCATATACTGTATATATTTTTGTTTTGACAGCAAGCTAAATTTGTAAATTTTTCGATAGAAAAATGTGTCCGGCGAAGCCGGATTACTTCATACAATGCTGGCTCGCTATCGCTCGCCAGGAAGAAATCGACACCTGGATGGGGATAAACGTCTTCAAACAGTTGGCTGAATGGGGCCGACTGGATACAAGCCAGAGAAAGAGAGAAAAGTAAAGAAAGAGAAGAAAGAAGCAGGTGACCCCCCCTTGGCTTACTAATGAGGTAAGAGGACCAGTACCAATGGGATTTTTTTTTACCCATGGAATATTCTGGATAGTGAGTTCTCCAGCCCAAACTGGCCGAAAGATAAATTAAATTTGATCGATACATAGAAACTAAGTTATGGCAGGGGAGGTGTGGTGGAGTGGTCTTGCCACTGGACTGGTAATCCAATGGACCCGGGCTCAAATTCTAATATGTCAATGGGAAGATATTATTGGGATGGAATTTGTGCTGTACCTAGTATCAGTGCATTACCACAAAGCCCACTGAAACGCCAAATAAACACACTCGTTGTTCCCTGATTAAATAGCACCGTATGAATATTCCCATATTCAAAATCTGCTACAGGGGTGCAATGCTTAGTGAGTTCAATACTCAATAGGTGGCGTTCTGAGAGTAAGGGTCCGAGTCTAGGAGGTGAGACAGTGAAGCACTGGAGTGAGGCAGCTTCAGAGATGGGGCTGCTTTGAGCCGTGAGTGAGCAACTAAGCCCCATGCATCCTGCAAAGGCAAGATGGCAGCTCAATGGATGGCAGGGGCTGGTTGCACCTAAAAGTGCTTCACACATCTTATCCCCTAGACTGGACGAGACCTCATGGGCTTCACTGTTCATAACGGTTGAATGTACAGGCTCTCAGCCTATGCCCGAGAGGGAGTAGTTGGAATATAGAAAAAAAAAAAAAAAAAAAAAAAAAAAGACGGACATATTGTACATTCTAATACCCTCCCAGCCGATTCTCTCTCTCACACACACACACACACACACACACACACACATAATTTCCTACACATCTTCGCCACCCGGACTCACCACAGGGACCGCAGTAATAGGTGTAGGCGTTGTAAGTGGTAGTATAGATGGCGCACTGATCGTCCAGACAGCTGCACATAAACTCCGTACACCGAGGCAGAGGGGCCGTCCACCCAAAGCTGGCACAGTCCTCGTCACTCGTACAATACAAGTTGGGCACACTCGGTCCTGCAACATATGATAAACAATACGTGGTGGAATAATTGAGCAAGGAAGATGGGGAGAGAGTTGTAAAATTGAGAGTAATTACGAATCTTGAAGCGAGTTATTGACAGTAGCCAAATTCAAATCTATCCAATAAATGTGTGTGTGTGTGTGACATAACATCTGGGAACCCTATGCATTTTCCTGACTACTAAGAAAGTTATGTGGTGAAATAAGGAAGGAAGATAGAGAGGGAGAGCAAGCAACCCAGGACACTCTCTAAACCTCGTAAGCTTCATCTTTTCTCAGGATTACGGGCCAGGAACATCTCTCTATATTCCTTTTTGAGCTTCAACTTTTCTAGGATCACAGAATGGACCGATGGGTGGAGCCACTGCTCTGATTGGCCCAGAGATGACTCACGGCAGTCCAAAACCACTCCCAGCAAGCAATCAGGAAGCAGCAAGAACTTCAAATGCAGTCCTTCAATCCGGAAGTGGGCCTTATAAACCCCAGATTCTGCAGCAGGCGATTTGCAAACACCTGCCTCTCCACTGTTGACCACCTCTACCATGGCCACCAGCACTACCACAACCATTGGTATGGTCAAGTGGTTTAATTTCAAAGCAGGCTATGGTTTTGTCACAACTTCCAACAACGAGGATATCTTCTGCCACCACACAAATATCATCAACAACAACAAGAGTAGCAAGAGAGCCTCGTTGGGGAATGGTGAAGCAGTGGAGTTTTCCATCTACTCCGTGAGTCAGGGAAGAGAAGCCATCAACATCACAGGCCCTGAAGGAGCCCCTGTCAAGGGCTCCTCATTCTCTCCACATAATACTCCACCAAAGGCGCCAACAACAACAACAACAACGACTGCAGAAGGGGAAGCTGTACTGAGGGCAAAAATCTACGCCTGTATCCAGTCAGCCATAGCCATCGCTGGTACAGATAAACAACAACTCTGCCAGCTGATCCTCTATCTGCTGTCAGTCAACAAGCTGCCAACAATCACCATCCCTGAGGAGGCTCTCTCCACGACCTCAGCAATCACCAAGAGGTCGTCGACAAGGAAGAAGAAGCCCTCCAAGAGACAACAACACCGAGCTCCAGAACCAACACCGCTGGAGGCGAGGAGTGATCCAATACAGCAGCTGCTTATGCCGAGACCTCTCAGTCTTAGCATAAGCAAAAAGGAAGGCTACTCTACAACAACAACAACAACAACAGCTACCAAGGAAAAGTCGCCTCCAAGAACTCCAGGAACACCATCACCTGGATTCTTTGGGGAACCAACCTACATCAACTCTACCAACAAGACACCTAAGAAGAGGAACCCTGCCCCTGCTGAAGATCCACCAACAACGCCAGCAATCTCCACCGAGCCTTCCTACCACCTCTCCAATCCTAAGCCGAAAAAGCAGAGACAACAGCTGAAGAAGACCAAGATGCTCAACATTTACTCCCAACAACCAAAGCAAAAATAGCAAGGTGGTCCAGCCCACCATCTTTCATCTCTACAACTCTTCCTGCTCACCACTTTACCTTGGACTTCAACCTCTTCTTTCATCACTAGTGAGACCCTCTATCTCACAATAATAATAATAATAGGCGATCAGATTCAGAACACCTCCTACTCCAAAGGACAGAAGGACTACCAGCTACTGAGCCTGGTGGACGTAGTTGGCATTAACAAGGCTGAGAAGAGAAATGTAAAGATAATAGGGCTGACAATCCTACTTCTAAAGAGGAGTTATTGATGAGATCCTCTTGCCTATCGCAGCCACCACTAAACTTATTCCTGGTGCCTGAGTGTCTTCAGATTGAGAATCTGAAACAACTGATAGTTTAGCTAGCAATATGCCTGACGAGACAGACGACTATTACCAGGAGCATGACCACTATTGGAAGGACGAGCTGGCCCGTATTCTTACTGCCTGGAGTCAGATCAAATGGCCAAGCCCTGAAGCCCCCAAGCTCAGGGAACTGTATCTACTGAAGCCATACTAGGACTGCTTGTACCTGACGAAGGAGCTGCATGTACCTGAGAATGGAGCTGCCCTGTGCCTGGGGAGGAAACTACCCTGGATCCTGCATCGACAACTGACCTCTGACGCTCCCAGTCTTAGAAGGCTGCAGTACCTGAAGAAGGAGCTGCCTTTACCTGAGTAAGGAGCTGTCCTGTACCTAAAGAAGCAGCTACCTGGACTTGAAGAAAGAGCTACCCTGGATCCAGCATCGACAACTGACATATGAAGACTCCAGACTCAGAAGGCTGTGGTACCTGAAGGAGGAACTGTTGGTACCTAACGATGGAGCTGTCCTGGATCCAGCATCGACAACCGACTTCTGAAGCCCCCAGGCTCAGAAGGCTACAGTACCAACCTCACCAGTGATGCCGAGGCCCCAGGCTCGGCCAAGATAGCGTTTTGAATACCTTTCCATTGTGATTGTATTGTTAATTTATCATTTTTTCTCTGCTCGTGTAAATAAACTATATCTCTAGTGCTTCCTACTGTCCAGTCAAGCACCCCTGAGTTAGCACATGATAATATTGTCACTTCAATATATACATAATACAAGAAATATAACACACCCAGATGAAAATACCAACCACCGTGTACGCCTGTAGCCTCCTGTAGTATGATCAGTAGTAGTAAGGGCCACAGGGACGTCCATGTCTTCCCCTTCATCCTTGTCCGTGGAGTCTCTTCCTTCAAGGGTTTGGCCATGACTTGGCTTCACTCGTCTTGGAGCTGGGCAGAGATTGTCATTCAGTTTTGAAAGCAGTCATCCTTGGCACTTCCATAAACGTCATTTTACCTGTAGAATAAACACAAAGAATGAACTTGGATTCGAAATAAAAAACATCCATACACTGAACTCTACGTTTTCCTTTCCATATAATTATACTGTATATCTCCGCCCAAGAAAATTGCGAGGATTTTTTTTTTCATCGGCACCGTTCGACTGTCAAACGCCAATCAGTGGATCTGTTTGCTATTCTGTGTGTGTGTGTGTGTGTGTGTGTGTGTGTGTGTGTGTGTGTGTGTGTGTGTGTGTGTGTGTGTGTGTGTGTGTGTGTGTGTGTGTGTGTGTGTGTGTGTGTGTGTGTGTGTGTGTGTGTGTGTGTGTGTGTGTGTGTGTGTGTGTGTGTGTGCAGGATATTTAGAAACAAAAACAAATCATGACAACGTGCAGTGATTAAGACAACAAATTATGAATACCTTCAATGACACCTAAATATTAGTGATTATCTTATGAATTTGGTATACTTTTATGTTTTCATTCCTGACGTGTCCACATAATTAGCACTGGAAAATTATGCTTGCTCACAAAAAAATAAAATAAAAAATAAAATAAAATAAATAAATTATAATAATAATAATAATAATAATAATAATAATAATAATAATAATAATAATAATAATAATAATAATAATAAATAAACAAATAATTAAAACACATTACCTCCGTGTTACTTACTAGACATCTAAAGGTTTCAGAGATAATTTCAGCAATGATTGCTTACGATGCGTTCTTTCTGGAACTTCCGGAGGACAGAAATATGTTCTAAAAAGTTATTGTAATCATATATAATTACTAACAACAGGAAATTGAAACTTATCACTTTAGTCAGGTAGGTGGATATGACAACACTCGCGTTATCTTGGTTCTGTAATGGTCACACACAATCAAGCCCCCGAATACACTCACTGTACGGTGGCGCTAATAAGTCACGTCCCAGCTGGCATTACGTTTGGCTCGTGCTGTGCTGTATTAATGTCTGTCAGATGTTGAATAGGGTGGGTAAGTGTAGGAACAAGGTTGTATATCTCACTCCAAAAGAGGAAATCATGTGTAAATATTGCCGATACCAATTATTGATCAAAACATAATTGGTGCCGAGACATCACATATTAGCGCGACTATACACGAACACCCATGTACAGTCACTCATAAAAATTCGTGGATCTCACCTATTTCTAACTATGGAAGTATATCTCTGGAAGCGAATTTATGCATATAATTGTCTATACATAAGCTACAACACTATTATATATACCATTTATTGAAACGCAAGTGCCATCCCCAAATCAATATCGATAGTCAGGTCAGGTGAGGGATAAGCCTTTACAACGGCACCTCGTATCTACATTCTACTTTTCCCATTTTTCTGAAGAGTGCATAGAGAGGGGAGAAGGGGTGTTGGAGAGAGAGAGAGAGAGAGGAAGCTGTTGGAGTGGCTTTGTTATGTGTTTTATTAGTCTGTATAGTTGTAATTGCATACAGAAAACCATAAGGGCGGGTCCACGATTTTTTTTAAGTGACTGTACATTTATAATTGGAGCCCCTATAACGTCTGCACACTACACACTTTCCATAGTTAAGGGGAGGCAGACCGTTGTTCGAGTCTTCCTCCTCCTCCCTCATGTTAAGCCCCATTTGTTTTGAGATTGGCCCATTAGTTTGGCGATTTTAACCCATTTCGCCCCATTTCGTTGTAATTTTTAAGACCTTTCGTGCCATTTAGGTGTCGATTATTTCCTGGCGAGCGATAGCGAGCCTGAAATGTTAAGAAGAACCGGCCTTTGGCCGGAACATTTTCTACCGAAAAATGTACAAATTTATCTTGAAGGGGGGTCTAGGAGGTGTTTTTCTAAGCTTGATGGAGGTTTAACGAGAAAACAAAGGAATAAAGGAATAAATGAATTGATAAAATAAAAAAAAAAACCGGTCTGTCTCCCCTTAGTATTGTCGTCTAAAAATGGGGTTTCTCTCATAAAGAATGTTAAAACTGCCACACCAAATAAACTGCCACACCAAATAAACTGCCACACCAAATAAACTGCCACACCAAATAAACTGCCACACCAAATAAACTGCCACACCAAATAAACTGCCACACCAAATAAACTGCCACACCAAATAAACTGCCACACCAAATAAACTGCCACACCAAATAAACTGCCACCCCAAATAAACTGCCACACCAAATACACAAGGAGATGAAGCAGAACTGATGATTAAAGACCTATTGTTATGAAAGGACTGTCCTATACTCTATTGTTTTCCAGGTGATGGTAAATTGAATCCCTTAGTAGCCGATTTCTCGATAATTAATGGAGATATATGAAACTACTAAGGCTGTGTGTCGTATTAATGCCAAGTTTTCATAATTAACATCATATTTCGCCACAAAATCTACCTTATAGCTGAGTCACAAAGATAGAAACATGACAATTTATCCTCAGCTGGGAAAAAAAAAGACTATAGTATTGTTTATTATGTATCGAAATATAAAGACATTTTATTAAACAAACTGTATTGAAAGGAAGATAACTATACTGTATATCAAATTGTTATATACTATCTTCAAATATTAACAAATCAGCTGCAAAGGCAAGAGAGCTCCTCGTTTACAAATAGGCAACACAGTGACTCATTCAGTTTTTTAGGGTAGGCTACTTTGTTGATAAATCATAATCGTTCCTCCAAATACTGCGCAACCGAAACTTCAATTATTCTCCAGCTTTCTATCGGCAACGTATTATGGATTTAAATTTAGCTATATTTTAGACGATTTTATCAAGCTTAGGAAGGATATATGGTATAGTCCATTCGCTGTAAGTAGGCGAGAAATCATGACCTCTATCCTCTGTAACTCAAAAAGATATAGAGCAAATGGGCTGTAAGTTTCCACACCTATTTCCTGACTGACTCTTCCCAAATGGTAGAAATATTAGCTTGATTACTCTAGTAGTTTGTGAGTTACAGAGGTTAGGGGTAATGATTGAGATAGTATGTAGCCTTATGATGTGTAGATGTCCTTTCCCAAGCAGAATAAAATCGTCTGATAGTTGCCAGAGTATAACGACAAGGATGTCACCAGCACTGGTATGAGTTAAGGGGGCCCACCTCGCTTTTTTTTCTCTCTCCTTCTCTCTTTGGCTGGTATCCATTCGGCCCCATTCAGCCAACTGTTTTAAGACGTTTATCCCCATCCAGGTGTCGATTTCTTCCTGCGAGCGATAGCGAGCCAGCATTGTATGGAGAAATCCGGCTTTGCCGGAGAAATTTTTCTATCGAAAAATTTACAAATTTAGCTTGTTATCAAAACAAATATATATATATGCTGGCTCGCCAGGAAAATATTGACTCCTGGATGGGGGTAAACGTCTTAAAACAGTAGGCTGAATGGGGCCGAATGGATACAAGCCAAAGAGAGAGAGAGAAAGAGAGAAAAAGCGAGGTGGGCTCCCTTAAAGACGTCTATTATATCCGCTCACTACACAGCACCGACCGACCTCTGCCTGGGTGTATCAGGGAACTGCCTGAGTGAGTGAGTAGTTATCAACGGTGCTATCAAACTTTATCTCATGGTTCACCTAGAGATTGTGAAGCGAGAGAGATCGGTCACCTTATCCCTTTGAGTTCCGGTAACATGAGGTAACTTCGGACGGGGAGTTAACCCTTTCACGCATATGACGCGATTTTGAGCCTATTGGGGATACTTTAAAGCCTTTGTTACCATCAGGGGTATTTATAAACCTTTAGTTTAGTTAATTCAACCTCTGCAGTTGTCTTTGAGTTATCTGTGGGCAGAAAACTAATTTTGGAGAGGTAATTATAAGAGTGAGAGAACTCTATTTCTTATTGCTAATCTGGCAACCTCTGCGTCATAAATGCGTGAAAGGGATAACTTCAGACACTCTAGAAGATAAATACAATGAACCACAGTTATGGGATAAATACATGATGTTATGGATAAAACAAGTATGTCTGCGGTGTTCATCCATAATGCAGAGTCATTTTTCCATAACTGTAGCTTACATATACTTTTATCCAGAAATGTCCGAAGTATAGCCCCCCGTCCGAAGCTAGGGCATTTCATGGGTACCAGCGACGTGTGTTATCTCTTACGCTGGCTGTGTTTAGACGATATTATGCAGTTTAGGAAGGATCTGGGGTAGTTAAAAAGGTTGGTTGAGTTAGTTTGAAGTGTTATTATTGCTAGAGGTCCTTCCTAATCTGAATATAATCGTCTACACGTCATCGGTACTGTATGGGTTATTATATGAACACGATTGTTGTGCCAGGATCACCAAACAAATAGGTTATACTTTAGCTTTATCACATTTACAGTATACCTATTTACAGTATAGGCTATCCAAAGACCAAACAATATATCCTGAATCAGTATTACCGAAATGTATTTATGGATATGGACCTTTTTGAGTGCTAAGAGAAGCTAATGACACTAGGGGTACCAATATGGCGGAAGGTGGCCAATTACTATAGGGTCATATGGTTCAGCTTATCACTATCAATCACTCTGCCAGGCCAGAGATAAACAGACAATCATAGCGGCCATGTTGTTACCCTACCATAGTGAAACCCAATATGCAGACTAATAACACACATAACAAAGCCACTCCAACAGCTTCCTCTCACTCCAACACCCCTTCTCCCCTCTCTACACAATACAGACTAATAAAACACATAACAAAGCCACTCCAACAGCTTCCTCTCCCTCCAACACCCCTCTCTACACTATACAGACTAATACAACACGTAACAAAGCCACTCCAACAGCTTCCTCTCTCTCCAACACCCCTTCTCCCCTCTCTACACTATACAGACTAATAAAACACATAACAAAGCCACTCCAACAGCTTCCTCTCTCTCCAACACCCCTTCTCCCCTCTCTACACAATACAGACTAATAAAACACATAACAAAGCCACTCCAACAGCTTCCTCTCTCCAACACCCCTTCTCCCCTCTCTACACTATACAGACTAATAAAACACATAACAAAGCCACTCCAACACCTTCCTCTCTCTCCAACACCCCTTCTCCCGTCTCTACACTATACAGACTAATAACACACATAACAAAGCCACTCCAACAGCTTTCTCTCTCTCCAACACTCCTTATACAGACTAATAACACATAACAAAGCCACTCCAACAGCTTCCTATCTCTCCAACACCCCTTCTCCCCTCTCTACACTCTTCAGAACAATAGGAAAAGTAGAAAGTAGCCACGAGGTGCCGTTGTAAAGGCTTATCTCTGGACTGATTAACGAAATATGTCCAAGTAAACTGTAATCATTAGGAAAATAGGTGATCACATTATTTCTTAACCCCTTCACCACCATTACGTAATTTTAATCATATTCTGGTTACCATTAGACGATTTCCTTTAGTATTTACCATTAGACGATTTCCTTTAGTATTTACCATTAGACGATTTCCTTTAGTATTTAATCTACCTCTGGGACTCCAAGAGGTAGCCTATATATGATCTCATTAAATCCGCTCAGTAACATAGGTCCTTCTTAATTTTTTTTGTTCTGTCCTTTTCTATCTTTCTCTGGCTTGTATCCATTTGGCCCCATTCAGCTTACTGTTTTAAGACGTTTATCCCCATCCAGGTGTCTATTTTTTACTGGTGAGCGGTAGCGAGCCAGCATATTTTTATTTTTTTTGACAGCAGGCTAAATTTGTACATTTTTCGATAGAAAAATGTCTCCGGCGAAGCCGGATTTCTTCATATAATGCTGGCTCGCTATCGCTCGCCAGGAAGAAATCGACACCTAGATGGGGATAAACGTCTTAAAATAGTTGGCTGAATGGGGCCGAATGGATACAAGCCAGAGAAAGAGAGAAAAGGACAGAAATAACAAAAAGCAGGTCACCCCCGTTAAGCAGATATATCGTATAATTTTAGCCAGAATCAACGGTAAGAAGGCGTCAGTCATGGTGCTGAAGGGGTTAAGCATTGTTGATCAGCGAAGAATCTTGAAAAATGACGATACCTTAAGATATGGCTATGCAAATCCATCTAATCTCTGTAAACAACGCTCATTCCCACAGCATTCGTTCGGGATAAGGCGCTGCGAAGGGGGAAGTACTATTGTTTAAGGGGAGATTTCCACTTGAGGGATATTTTTTTTATGGACTCCTTTCTCCCTCATGTTTAGCCTCATTGTTTTTCTAATTTTAAGACGTTTGCCCCCATTATTTTGATGATTTTAAGAACTTTCAACCCATTTCTGTCAATTTTAAGACCTTTCGTGCCATTTAGGTGTCGATTTTATCCTGGCGAGCGATAGCGAGCCTGTAATTTAAGAGGAACCGGCTTTCAGCCGGGACATTTTTCTACCGAAAAATGTACAAATTTATCTTGAAAGGGGCTCAAGGGGGTGTAATCTTAAGCTTGATGGATATCTAGGGACCAAACTAAAAACCTCCCCTTAACCCCTTGAAGCTCTGACGCGTTTTAGCAGTTTATTTTGGCTATCAATAGACGATTTCATGCAGCTTAGGAAGGTTCTGTGGGTATTAGAAGGGTCAATACTATCTCAATCAACCCTTTGACTTCCATATACCGTTACTAATCTGAGTAAAATCGTCTAATAGTAGCCAGAAAACAGAACAGAAACGCGTATTGGAGCTTGAAAGGGTTAATGAATACCACCCATAGATATAACGCGTCATTTCTACGGCGTGAAACAAATTATATAAATCCCGGGCAATTTGAAATACGCGAGGACTCCCAAGGAAAAGTGCTAGTACATTACACCGTTTATTAAGGGGAGGTGTTTAGTGTGTTTCCTAGACTTCCATCAAGCTTGGAATTACACCCCCTAGACCCCCTTTCAAGATAAATTTGTACATTTTTCGGTAGAAAAATGTCCCGGCCGAAGGCCGGTTCCTCTGAAATTACAGGCTCGCTATCGCTCGCCAGGAAAAAATCGACACCTAAATGGCACGAAAGTTCTTAAAATTGACAGAAATGGGGCGAAAGTTCTTAAAATCGCCAAACTAAAGGGGGCGAGCGTCTTAAAATCTAAAAAGCAATGGGGCTAAACACGAGAGAGAAAGGGGTCCAGAAAAAAATCCCTCAAGTGGAAATCTCCCCTTAACCCTTTCAAGATCCAAGACGCATTTCTTTTCTAGTTTCTGGTCATTATTAGACCATTTTATTCAGATTAGGAAGGGTCTATGTAAGTCAGAGGGTTGATTGAGATAGTATTGACCCTTTTAATACCCACAGATCCTTCCTAAGCTGCATGAAATCGTCTAATGATAGCCAAAATAATCTGCTAACACGCGTCAGAGCTGCAAAGGGTTAAGGGGAGGTTTTTAGTGTGTTTCCTAGACTTCCATCAAGCTTGAAATGACACCCCTTGACCCCCTTTCAAGATAAATTTGTAAATTTTTCGGTAGAAAAATGTTCAGGCCGGAGGCCGGTTCCTCTTAAATTACAGGCTCGCTATCGCTCGCCAGTAAAAAATCGACACCTAAATGGCACGAAAGGTCTTGAAAGTGACATAAATAGGGCGAAAGTTCTTAAAATCGCCTAACTAATGGGGCGAACGTCTTAAAATCTCAAAAGCAATGGAGCTAAACATGAGGGAGAAAGGGGTAATTAAAAAAATCCCTCAAGTGGAAATCTCCCCTTAACAAGGTTTTGGTGAACTATATTATTTTGTGTATTATAGATTTGTGTTTTACTGTATCATCCGTAATATGACCCAAAATTTGTACAGCTCAATTTTATTCATTAACCCTTTCAAGCTCCAATACGCGTTTCTGTTCTGTTTTCTGGCTACTATTAGACGATTTTACTCAGATTTGTAACGGTATATGGAAGTCAGAGGGTTGATTGAGATAGTATTGACCCTTTTAATACCCACAGAACCTTCCTAAGCTGCATGAAATCGTCTAATGATAGCCAAAGTAATCTGGTAACACGCGTCAGAGCTGCAAGGGGTTAATTCTCTGACTCGTGTGACGCTCTACTTTCAATTTGTGGATATCAATTAATGGCTATGTGATTCAGCGCTACTTAAGGGCGGTCACCGGGTTTTTGTTTATCTCTCTCTCCCTTTCTCTCTTTCCCTGGCTTGTATCCATTCGGCCCCATTCAGCCAACTGGTTTAAGACGTTTATCCCCATCCAGGTGTCGATTTCTTCCTGGTGAGCGATAGCGAGCCAGCATTGTATGGAGAAATCCGGCTTCGCCGGAGAAATTTTTCTATCGAAAAATTTACAAATTTAGCTTGATGTTAAAACAAAAAATATATATATGCTGGCTCGCTAGCGCTCGCCAGGAAAATAATGACACCTGGATGAGGGTAAATGTCTTAAAACAGTAGGCTGAATAGGGCCGAATGGATACAAGCCAAAGAGAGAGGGAGAGAAAGAGAACAAAAAAGCGAGGAGGGCTCCCGTAATGTTTATGTTGGGACTGGCTATATGATAGAGATAAGATAAGCTTATCAAAGGTGGCTGATGACGTTCGTAGATAAGAATAATTTGTGGTTGGAAAATCAGATAATATTTCCCGAAGTCAATATTTGCAACGATATATTTTGGACCCTGGTACGAATCCTGGTTGGAGTATAGCATTTTTGTGTGTACACTCGGATGCCTAAATATTTGCAACGATATATTTTGGACCCTGGTACGAATCCTGGTTGGAGTAATAATAATAATAATAATAATAAACGGTTTATTAAAGAATGGCAGCCTCATGAGCTGAAAATACACATTTTACAATTTAGTGGATGAACATGAGATGTACAGATATGAGGATGGTAAGCTTAGTTTACAAACAAAATAAATAAATACAATAATGATGCATGTGCGAGTATAGCATTTCTGTATGTACACTCGGTTGCCATAGTCTCTAGCTCACTCATCACTCACTCACTCATACAAGGACCCCAATGGAAATACGCCTAACGGCCTTATTGGGCTATCCTTAGTTGGAATTATGCAAGGCTGGTACATGTCATATTTGTAACAAACTATGTGGTACCAACTCTGTAAATTGCTAACTGAATAAATATTATTATTATTATTATTATTATTAATATTCGTGGACTTGACCTGTTTCTTATTATGGTAGTATATCTCTGGAAACGAATTTAGGAATATGATTTTCTATACATCATCTACAAAACTATAGGCTATATACTATTTATTAACCCTTTGAAGCTCTGGCGCGTTTTAGCAGTTTATTTTGGCTATCATTAGACGATTTTATGCAGCTTAGGAAGGATCTGTGGGTATTAAAAGGGTAAACACTATCTTAATCAACCCTTTGACTTCCACATACCGTTACTAATCTGAATAAAATCGTCTAATAGTAGCCAGAAAACAGAACAGAAACGCGTATTGGAGCTTGAAAGGGTTAACAGGCAAATTATATCCAAAAATCAATCAAAATTGTTATAATTGCATCAATAACAAAATAAGGTCTTTAGATATACTGTACAATGTACTTGATCAAAATGAAATCCAACTCTTCGGTAAATTCAACTGCTCGACCCAATTCATCTGCTCGACCCAATTCAACTGCTCGACCCAATTCAGCTGCTGGACCCAATTCAACTGCTGGACCCAATTCAACTGCTCGACCCAATTCAGCTGCTGGACCCAATTCAACTGCTCGACCCAATTAAACTGCTCGACCCAATTCAGCTGCTCGACCCAATTCAACTGCTCGACCCAATTCAACTGCTCGACCCAATTCAACTGCTCGACCCAATTCAGCTGCTGGACTCAATTCAACTGCTCGACCCAATTCAACTGCTCGACCCAATTCAACTGCTCGACCCAATTCAGCTGCTCGACCCAATTCAGCTGCTCGACCCAATTCAGCTGCTCGACCCAATTCAACTGCTCGACCCAATTCAACTGCTCGACCCAATTCAGCTGCTCGACCCAATTCAGCTGCTCGACCCAATTCATCTGCTCGACCCAATTCAACTGCTCGGCCCAATTCAACTGCTCGACCCAATTCAGCTGCTCGACCCAATTCAGCTGCTCGACCCAATTCAGCTGCTCGACCCAATTCAGCTGCTGGACCCAATTCAACTGCTCGACCCAATTCAACTGCTGGACCCAATTCAGCTGCTGGACCCAATTCAACTGCTCGACCCAATTCAACTGCTCGACCCAATTCATCTGCTCGACCCAATTCAGCTGCTGGACCCAATTCAACTGCTCGACCCAATTCAACTGCTGGACCCAATTCAACTGCTGGACCCAATTCAGCTGCTCGACCCAATTCAACTGCTCGACCCAATTCAACTGCTCAACCCAATTCAACTGCTGGACCCAATTCAGCTGCTGGACCCAATTCAACTGCTCGACCCAATTCAGCTGCTGGATCCAATTCAACTGCTCGACCCAATTAAACTGCTCGACCCAATTCATCTGCTCGACCCAATTCAACTGCTCGACCCAATTCATCTGCTCGATCCAATTCATCTGCTCGACCCAATTCAACTGCTCGACCCAATTCATCTGCTCGACCCAATTCATCTGCTCAACCCAATTCAGCCTGCTCAACCCGATTCAACTACTCGACCCAATTCAGCTACTGGACCCAGTTCAACTGCTGGACCCAATTCATCTGCTCGACCCAATTCAACTGCTCGACCCAGTTCAACTGCTGGACCCAATTCAACTGCTCGACCCAATTTCAGCTGCTCGACCCAATTCAGCTGCTTGACCCAATTAAGCTGCTCGACCCAATTCAACCCTAGAGCCCAATTTGGCAACTCTGAGCACTTTGGACAAATTTAACCCCTTCTGTACCGGCGACGTCCTTTTAACTTTATTTTGGCTACTGTAAGATGATTCTGTTCAGTTGCAAAAGGGCCTGCAGCAATTAACAGGCTTCGAACTATCTCACTTAACCCTTTTTCTACCACAGATCCTTCTTAAACTGCACAAAATCGTCAAAATAAAAGTATCATATAATGAAAGAAAAAAAAAATATGTTGTCGGTACAGCAGGGGTTAAAATTGCGCCAGTAATATAATGATAAGTCCGTTAAAAATGATTCACTTATAAAATAGTATATCATTACTTCCTCTACCCCCTACTTCCCCACCCCACCCTACCCCCTTCTAGTCCCTTATCATTCCTATCTCTCCCCCTCCCTCTATATGCCCCCCCCCCCCCCTCCCTCTATACTCCTCCCCCCACCCCCTCCCTCTGTACCCCTCCCCCCACCCACCCCCCTCCCCCAAACCCACCCCCTCCCTCTGTACCCCTCCCCCACCCCCCTTCCCTCTATACCCCTCCCCCCACCCACCCTCCCTCTATACCCCTCCCCCACCCCCCCCCCTCCCTCTATACCCCTCCCCCCACCCCCCTCCCTCTGTACCCCTCCCCCCACCCACTCCCTTCTCTCTATACCCCTCCCCCCTCTATACCCCTCCCCCCACCCTCTATACCCCTCCTCCCTGTATACCTCTCCCCCTCCCTCCCCCTCTTTTCACTCAGTGCCAGTACCAGTGCCACAACAGACGTCTCATGTAATCCCATTGGCCTGAAATCTCCTGTAAGCCATTCGAATTCCACACGTATTTTGAACACACTAAAGTCAATTAACTTTTGAGCTGTCTACTGTATTCTAATTGTTGGTGGTGTACCCTGGGAAATATAATACGTGTGTAGTGATAAATGCCACTGAAATAGTCTGGTTTATGATTGTGCCACTACTGATAAGGGGGCAGCACGATCACAACAATAGTGCAAGTTGGTGTTATGTAGCCTATAATATGTGGTGGTAGTGTCCTAATATACCACATTAATATAACACATATCACATAATATACCACATAGGCACATACCACATACTATACCACATATCACATACTATACCACATACCACATACTATACCACATACTATAGCATTGTCCTTCCTGTGAGTGTACGGGATAATGCCTTGACGTACGGTACTAATTTACTGCCTCTCCAAAAGCCAAAATCAAACGTTATCGACGACGGAGCAACATGACGTAAGGAGTAAGACTAAACCAACATGGCGGCCGTCCAGTGGGTTATTTCGGCCACCCTCCTGTGCTCTCTGGTTCAGGGTTCGAATCCAGACGGGGTTAAACCTCAGTCAGTGGTGCAAAAGTTGACCCTAAGGCCTCCACCGGGACCCTACGAGAGCGCCTTCCACCACACCATAAACACCAGCGAAGGGGAACCAAACCTATTAGATAATTCGACGGATTCCGATGCCGAGAAACAGCCACCGAAACAGAGAGGTGAGTATGGAATTGTAATAGTTTAAGGGGAGATTTCCACTGGATTTTTTTTTTCTTGACCCCTTTCTCCCTCATGGTTAGCCCCATTGCTTTTGATATTATAAGACGTTCGCCCCATTAGTTTGGCGATTTTAAGAACTTTCGCCCCATTTCTGTCAATTTTAAGACTTTTCGTGCCATTTAGGTGTCGATTTTTTCCTGGCGAGCGAAAGCGAGCCTGTAATTTAAGAGGAACCGGCCTTTGGCCGGGAAATTTTTCTACCGAAAAATGTACAAATTTATCTTGAAAGGGGGTCTAGGGGCTGTAATGTTATAAGCTTGATGGAAGTCTAGCGAACTAACTAAAACCCTCCCCTTAAGGGGGAAGGGTATTAGCATTGGCTCAATTTGTTTCTTTTATTTATTATTATTGTATTTTAGTTTCCTCCCTACTCTTACATCAAGCTTAAGGGGAGGTTTTTAGTTTGTTCCCTAGACCTCCATCAAGCTTAAAATTACACCCCCTTGAGTCCCTTTCAAGATAAATTTGTACATTTTTCGGTAGAAAAATCCGGTTCCTCTTAAATTACAGGCTCGCTATCGCTCGCCAGGATATAATCGACACCTGAATTGCACGAAAGGTCTTGATATGGGGTGAAAGTTCTTAAAATCGCTAAACTAATGGGGCAAAGGTTTTATAATATCAAAAGCAATGGGGCTAAACATGAGGGAGAAAGGGGTCAAGAAAAAAATCCCTCAAGTGGAGATCTCCCCTTAACAAAATAAATAAAGAAAGAAGAAGAAAAATAAAAAGATCCCAAGATCCCCCTTCTAGATAAATTTGTATATTTTTGGGTAGACAGATATCCTGGCCGAAAGCCGATTCCTCCTAAAATGCAGGCTTGCTATCGCTCGCCAGGAAAACAATCGATACCTGAATAGCACGACCAATCTAAATATCGACAAAGAAATGGGGTGAAAGGTCTTAAAATCGTCAAACTAATGGGTCGAACGTCTTAAAATCTGAAAACTAATGGGGCTAAACATAAGGGAGAAGAGAGACCAGAAAAAAAAACTCTCTCCCTTCAAAATATCTGTGACTCTTGTAATCTAAACTTCTCTTGGAATGGTATCCTTTGGCCAGCAAGATATAGAACACTTTATGTATTTAAGGGGGTACTAGTGCTTATATTGTGGCCTATATATTTGTTTATTTAATGTATTTTTAGTTTCCTCGCTGGACCTCCATCAAGCTTAACCCTTTCACGTTTTTATGACGCAGAGGTTGCCAGATTAGCAATAATAAATAGAGTTCTCTCACTCTTATAATTACCTCTCCACAATTAGTTTTCTGCCCACAGCTAACTCAAAGACAACTGCAGAGGTTGAAGTAACTAAACTAAAGGTTTCTAAATACCCCTGATGGTAACAAGGCTTTAAAGTATCCCTAATAGGCTCAAAATTGCGTCAAAAACGTGAGAGGGTTAAACAAAAAAACACCCCCAAGACCCCATTTCAAGATAAATGTGTACATTTACCTCCTAAAATTACAAGCTCGTTAGGATAAAATTGACATCTAAATGGCACAAAAGGTCATAATATCGCCAAACAAATGGAGCGAACGTCTTAAATTAAAAAAAAAAATAATGGGGCTAAGCATAATAGAGAAAAAAGCAACTACCTGTTCCTTAACCCTTTGAAGATCGTGACGCATTTTGACAGTTTGTTCTGGCTACCATTAGACGATTTTATGCATTTAAAGAAGTATCTGTGGGAATTATAAGGGTAAAAATTATCTCAATTAACCCTCTCACTTCTTCCTAAGCTGAATAAACTCGTCTAATCATAGCCGGAAAACGGAACATAAATGCGTATTGGATCTTGAAAGGATTAACCCCTTCTGTACCAGCGCCATCCTTTTAACTTTACTGTGGCTACTATTAGATGATTTGATTCAGCTTAAAATGGGCCTGCAACAATTAACAGGCCTTTTTACTACCACAGGTCCTTCTGAAACTGCAGAAGATTCGTCTAAATATGGCTATAATCAAATATAAAAAATGTCACCGGTACAAAAGAGGTTAAAAAGGTCCCATCCCTTGAATTCCCATTTTAGATTAACAGAAGAGCGACCCTTGCTTGCATTACTGTATGCCCACAAACATTTCAATAATTTAAGCATGTTTCTCTCTCTCTCTCTCTCTCTCTCTCTCTCTCTCTCTCTCTCTCTCTCTCTCTATATATATATATATATATATATATATATATATATATATATATATATATATATATATATATATATATATATGCAGAATTGATTGAATTGAAAATGGTCTAAGAAAACTAAGATTTGTTTATATTAGATTTGGAAATTATATATCAGTTTTGAAAGAGTTCGTTTGTTTGTCTATCTATCTATCATATATATATATATATATATATATATATATATATATATATATATATATATATATATATATATATATATATATATATTATTATATAGACGGTTTGGAGATAATTTATACATTGATAATACGTAATTGTCGCCTTATTCTGTTTTTTAGTTTCGTCCCTAGACCTCTATCAAACTTTTAAAAATGCCCCAAAGACCCCCCTTCGAGATTTTTGTTTTGCATTTTTCGGTAGAAAAATATCTTGGCCAAAGGCCGGTTTCCCCTAAATTGCAGACTCGCCATCACTTGCCGTGAAATAATCGACAGCTATATGGCAAGAAAGGTCTTACCCCAGTCAGTCCGTGAAAAGAGAACACTGTATTCCTTCAGACGTAGCCTGAAGGAACACCTGAACCGGACAGCTGCGAGAAGGGAGCACCAAGCTTATGTCTACTACTAAATACGACATAAGAGATAGACAAACCAAACTGAAATGATTACTGATTACGGATTACTGATATTTACTATAGGATGTAAGGTATCTTAAAATAACCCCCTAGAAATACTTTCTCTAAAGTATCTATTTCTTTATCCTCCCAATTTCCCCAGCTAACCTAATCCCACAAGGACCCCACTGGAAATACGCCTAACGGCCTTATTGGGCTATCCTTAGTTGGAATTATGCAAGGCTGGTACATGTCATATTTATAACATACTATGTGGTACCAACTCTGTAAATTGCTAACTGAATAAATATTATTATTATTATTATTATTATTATTATTATTATTATTATTACTTACAATCGCCAAACTAATGGGAGTTCCGGAACGTCTTACACTCTCAAAACTAATGGGTCTAAACATGAAGGAGAAGGGGGTCCAGAAACCTCTCAACCCCCTTAATATATTTTATCGTTTATGGTGATGCACTCTCCATTACTGTAGGAGCATTGTGGTAATGGGGTTTGTGGTGATGCACTCTCCATTACTGTAGGAGCATTGTGGTAATGGGGTTTGTGGTGATGCACTCTCCATTACTGTAGGAGCATTGTGGTAATGGGGTTTGTGGTGATGCACTCTCCATTACTGTAGGAGCATTGTGGTAATGGGGTTTCTTGTAGGCCTTGGATATTTTGTGATATTTTGCTTTAACCTCTTCTGTATCGGCGAAGTCTTATAAATTTCATTCTAGATATACTAGGACGATTTTGTGCAGTTGAAGAATGATCTGTGGTAGTAAAAAGGGTTAAATGATATATTTCGAAGCTTGTTTATTGCTGGAGACCCTTTTTAAACTGAATACAATCTTCTAATAATAGCCAGAATAAAGTTAAATGACGTCGCCGGTACAAAAGGGGTTAAGAAGAAGGGGAACAATGTACTGAAGGAATAATCTCGGCACTCTATGCTACGCAAGAGCAGCCTTCTGCGGGTCTTTAACGTAAACGAACATAAACGGTCTTAAGGGTGTAATGTAGGTAATACTTAATAAATTAGTTACGCTTGAAAACACCATTTTCTTACATTACAAAATATAAAAAACGATTTAAAAATATGGGTAACTTAATTATATTTGATGAACGCTCTCGACAATTTTATATTGCCTTTCATTAAAATAACCTTTAAGGATAGTTCGCTCATATATTAGTATCGACGCAAATTTACATATTTAAAACAAACTTTTGTCAGGAAAACTAACTACTAGATTTGCATTTAACATTATCTGGTCAGACGTCTTGTGGGTTATTATGATAGGCCTACTTTGTTAAATGTTGGCTCGAACGTCCCTTGATTTTGACCCTGTCACTCTTTCAACTATGGGGGAGGCACTCGCTACAGGCAGTTCTGCCTTTTGTCTCCCTCACTCATATATATATATATATATATATATATATATATATATATATATATATATATATATATCCAGGGGACATCCTGACGACGTATACAGACAAAACACACATAACAAAGCCACTCCAACACCTTCCTCTCTCTCCAACACTCTTCTCTGAGCTATTGCCGATAAAAATGGCATGTTCAGTCCTGTACAGAATCGTAAGATTCAGAGTCGTAAAAGATTCCAGGACGAGCTCATCAGCGGCGGATCCCCAGATCGACCGTGGTGATTGTCACCTAAACATCTACAAAACAAACAAATACTGTATATAGGCTATATGGTCAATATTTACGAGTCGCACCACAGCTGGGATCTCATTTCTAATGGTAGTTTTGGGTTCCTATCATTCTATGCTTCATTTCTATATACTTTTTATCCACGGGAAAATATTTTTTTTTCTTGGCATAATTTTTTTGTTTAGCATTAACCTAACCACAAAACCTAACCTATCCTAACCTAACCTAATAGCCCCCAAATACATTTAGGTTAGGTTAGGTTAGGTTTTTTGGTTAGGTTAATGAAAACAAAATAAAAATAAATAAAAAATAAAACAAGATTTTTTTTTTCCCTGTGGATAAAAAGTATATAGCAATGAAGCATAGAATGATAGGAACCCAAAACTACCATTAAAAATGAAATCCCAGCTGTGGTGCGACTCGTAAATATTGATATATATAATTGATATATTGATAAATATATATATATATATATTATTGCGAACTTTATTTGATTTTTACATTTTCGAGTAATGTGTTTTAGTTTGCCCCCGAGGCTAACAAAAACAAGTTCCCAGACTTCCTTCAAACTAAACAAAGCCCAATGTGATATTACTTATTTCTCCTAAATTATCTGACAGATTTATGCACAATCTACTGGGGGTATGCAGTTTTCATAATCAATGTTCAGTTAAAATTACAACAAAAGGCTGATTTTATATTTTAGAATGCCTTCAATATTCAATTGTGAAGAGAAAAATCAAATTCGCAAAATTAGGTATGCAGTTTTCTTATCAAAATGCGACAACGGAACTTCTACTTTCTTCCCTTGATGGCACCAATTCGTTTGATTTTGGGGTCTGGCCCATCAAAATAGGTAGGCCAGAAATCGCGAACCCTAACTTTTGTAACTCAAAAAGGGCCAGAACAAACGGGCTGTAAAATTCATCACCCATATTCCCTGGTTGACCCTTCCCAAAATGGTAGAAATACTAGCTCGATTACTCTAGCCGTTTGTGAGTGGTCAAGAGTTTTGTTGCTCGTCTTCCTCAATTTTAAGACCTTTCGTTCCATTTAGGTGTTGATTTTTTACCCCGCAAGCGATAGCGAGCCTGTAATTTAGGAGGAACCGGCCTTTGGCCAAGACATTTTTTCTATCGAAAAATGTACACATTTATCTTGAAGGAGGATCTTGTTTTTTTTAAGCTTGATGGAGGTCTAGAGAGGAAACTAAACAAAAAAATAATAAAAACATCAATAAATAAGCAAATAAATACGACCTTTCCCCCTTAACTAACCTCCACACCCTTTCTACCCACCAGCCGTCCTGCCTTCCCTCCCCTGCACAGAGTCCACGTATTGCGCCCACGATTTCGACGACCCGTTCTTGGTGTGTCGTGAGGGCCAGTGTGATTGTCGACACCCCTACTGCTGGGTATATCGTCGGGAGGTCCTCAACATATGGACGGCGCAAAATGTGTTCACCTGCGGCACGTGCGGTAAGGTCACTAACACTATACTGGGTTTAATTTCATCTTACGGTAACTAACTTGAATCCCTTAGCAGCTAATTTCTCGATACTTAATAGACAAATGGGAAACCACTATGTCTCTGCATCACATTTAGACCAAGTTTATATATTAAGCCCCATATTTCACTACAATATCTTTAAAATAACTGTGAAATCTTGATGGGAACTTTGCAATTTACCGTCAGTTGTCATCGATTCCTACCTTGTTGCCACTATATCACAGGAGTACTGGGGTCCTGGTGTAACGACTCCTTAACCTGTGACTTCCCTGGAGACTGTTGGAGCGATGGGTACTGTCACTGTCCCAGGGGCGAGAACAAGGACAACATATGGTCAGTGGTGTAATGGTTTAGATGCTTATGTTCTGGGTGTGGTGTCCCGAGTTCGAATCCCGGGAGGACCATATACTTTCATTAGTTTATTCTAGTGCATTGGGGTTTGTACTTGATGATTAATGTTAAGAACGGGGTGTTACTTATAGCTGTCTGATATATTAGGCTAATTCAGTGTGCAGTTGGGTTTGAGTAGGCTACATGATTAGATTGATATCCAGTATTCGATAAATGGATGTAAAATCGTAGATTTTTTTTTTTTTTTTTTTGTCTATATAATTTATATATTAATATATTTTATGTATTTTTTAGTTTCCTCGTTAGATCTCTACCAAGCTTAGAAAAAAAAACTAGACCCCCTTTCAAGATAAATTTATTTATTTATCGGTAGAAAAATTTCTCGGCCGAAAGCCGGTTCCTTCTAAGATTAGAGGCTCGTTATCGCTTTTAGGAGGCGGGGCGTGTTAGTGTCCCTATTACCGAACATTCTTGCAAACCTCTTCATGTTCCACTTCGACTTGGTAAATATTGCTACCTATTTTAAGGGGAGATCTCCACTTAAGGGATTTTTTTCTTGACCCCTTTCTCCCTCATGTTTAGCCCCATTGCTTTTGATATTATAAAACGTTTGCCCCATTAGTTTAGCGATTTTAAGAACTTTCACCCTATATTAAGACCTTTCGTGCCATTCAGGTGTCAATTTTATCCTGGCGAGCGATAGCGAGCCTGTAATTTAAGAGGAACCGGCCTTCGGCCGGGAAATTTTTCTACCGAAAAATGTACAAATATATCTTGAAAGGGACTCAAGGGGGTGTAATTTTAAGCTTGATGCAGGTCTAGGGAACAAACTAAATACCTCCCCTTAAATGGGCCGGTTTTCTGGACCCCCTTCTCCCTAATGTTTAGCCCCACTAGTTTTGAGATTATAAGACTTAAGGCCCATTCGTTTGGCGATTTTAACACCTTTCGCCCCTTTTCGTTGTCAATTTTAAGACCTTTCGTGCCATTTAGGTGTCGATTATTTCCTGGCGAGCGATAGCGAGCCTGCAATTTTAAGAGGAACCGGGTTCGGCCGGGACATTTCTCTACCGAAAAATGTACAGTCTAGGGGGCTGTTTTTCTAAGCTTGATAGAACAAAATATATGAATAAATGAATTAATAGACCAAACAAACGGCCAGCCTCCTCTAAATGGATTGTTTCCCTTACAGCCTGACGACGGACGACAGCTGGACCTTCAAAGTGACGATGATTGGGATGGGGTTGGTGTTGCTGTTTGCGGCTGGTCTGGTCATGTATAACTGTTATATTGAGTAAGTGAGAGAGAGAGAGAGAGAGAGAGAGAGAGAGAGGAGAGAGAGAGAGAGAGAGAGAAGGAGAGAGAGAGAGAGAGAGAGAGAGAGAGAGAGAGAGAGAGAGAGAGAGAGAGAGAGAGAGAGAGAGAGAGAGAGAGAGAGAGAGAGAGAGAGAGTACAAAGGAGTACAAAGGAGTACAAAGGAGTACAAAGGAAATCAAGCAACAACAGATCTAGTGACCCTTCTAGGTTGCTTGTCCTCCAAAACACTGAGGATCAAGTGTCCAAACAGTGGTTTAGAGTTGGTAAGGAAACATTGGAAAGGGAATTACTGCCCTGGTACTAATGTCCGTGGCAGGATTAGGAAGTTAGTAGGGGACAGATGGGTTAGTAACTGAGGGGGGGATAAAATAAAGTTATTCATTTACAAACGCAGTCAGTCGCGGGTTTGATGCGAGATATTTGTCTAGGCGGAGTTTAAATGAATCAACGGTGCTGCAGTCTAATAACGTTTCGGGGAAGCCCATTCCACAAGTTGACAACTCGATTGAAGAAGAAATTCTTAGATTCGTGTGAGTTAAAAGATTTACCAATAATTTTGCAACCGTTTCCTCCCCGCGTGTAATTAGAATTGGTCGATAGTGAAGTACTTACTACAGTTCATATTGTCGATGCCTTTGATGATTTTGAACACTTGAATTAAGTCACCTCTTAATCTGCGCTGGGTTAAAGGAAATAGATTTAATTCTCTAAGACGCTCTTCGTATGGTTTGTTCTTTAGGCTAGGTATCATTTTGGTAACGTCTACGTTGAACTCGTTCTAGCTTGTTTATATCTTTTTGGTAATAAGGGTACCAGGATTGAACGCAGTATTCCAGAAGAAGGGCGGACTAAGGAATTTGTAAAGGGTTTAGGATAACGTCTTTGGATTTATGCTCAAATGACCTGCCTATAAAGCCCAATTATTTTGTTTGCCTTCTTAACAACTTCTGAACATTGTTGACTCGGTTTTAGGTTACTCGATATTGTAACTCCCAGATCGGTTTCTCTGTTTACATTCTTAAGCTGAGTGCCATTCATCGAATAGTTTGCTTTCTCATTTAGGTATCCGACATGTAGTACTTTACATTTATCCGCATTGAAACTCATTTGCCAAATTTGGGCCCAACATGACAATTTATCTAGATTGTGTTGCATATCGTCAATTTGTTCTTTTGAGAGTACGCTATTTGCAATTTTTGTATCGTCAGCAAATTTTGAGATTGTACAGGTGAGACCCTCATCTATGTCGTTGATGTAAATTAGAAAGAGAATTGGTCCTAGTACCGATCCCTGGGGTACCCAGAGAGAGAGAGAGAGAGAGAGAGAATGGGAGGGGGAGAGAGAGAGAGAAGGGGAGAGTGTGTGTGAGAGTGAGTAGGAAGTTGAAAATGGATACAAAGAATGAAATTGCGAATAAACTGAGAGAGCAATATGTGTGTGTGTGTGTGTGTGTAGCATAATAATTGGGGTGTGAAGGTGGAGCTGTGTACCTTCAAGGTTGTTCTGACTTAAGTGTGTGGGTTATTATACGTACACAGAAGCATACACACACAGTCACACAACCATACACACACACACACACACACACACACACACACACACACACACCACCACAAGCCCTAACACACACACACAACACAACCACACACACACCCCATAACACACACAGACACACACCCATCACACACACACACCACACACAACACAAAACCACACATACACACAACACACACACACCCATCACACACACACACAAAGCCCCATCACACACACACAACCCCATCACACACACACACACACAGCCCCATCACACACACACACACACACACACACACACACACACACACACACCACCCCACACACCACACACACACACACACACACACACACACACACACCCGCACACACACACACACACACACACACACACACCACACACACACAGCCCCATCACCCACACACTTCACACCAAACAGTGAGGAATTAGAAATGACATTTAAAAACCTTTTCATACAGACACCACGCACACACACAAACACACAACACCACACACCCCACCCAAAAACACACAGGCAAACTGTAAAAAGAGTTGGAAATTAATATATGAAAAAATATAGAGGTTGTACAACACCCACCCCAAGGAAAAAATACCAACACAACACACACACAAACACACACCACACACACCCACACCCACCAACACACACACACAAACAACAAAAACACAACCAAAACCACAATGACCCCCCCCCCCCCTCACACACACACACAGCTCCATACTTCTTGTAAAAGCCTGAGAAAATAAATTAATTCTCTCTCTCTCTCTCTCTCTCTCTCTATCTCTATCTCTCTATCTCTCTCTCTATCTCTCTCTCTATCTCTCTCTCTTAAACACACACATGTACAGTCGCGCTAATAAGTGATGTCTCGGCACCAAGTATATTTTGATCAATAATTGGTATCAGCAATATCTAAGCTTCATTTCTTCATATCGAGTGAAATATACAAACATGTTCCTACACTTACCCACCCTATTCAACATCTGACAGACAGTAATACAGCACAGAGCAAGCTAAACGTAATGACAGCTGGGACATGACTTATTAGCGCGACTAAACAGTCGGTCCAAGAAGTATCTGCACCCCTACGCTGATCATCTGGTGTGTACAGCTTGATAGGGTTGGTACCTCTGCCTGCACCTATATCCATGTGGCAGAGACGATCCTCCCTGACACATGGATATAGTTGCAGGCAGAGGTGCCAACCCTATCGAGCTGTACACACCAGATGATCAGCGTAGGGGTGCAGATACTCTTTTGACCGAGTGTACAGTCGCGCTAATAAGTCATGTCCCAGCTGTTATTACGTTTGGCTTGCTCTGTGCTGTATTAATGTCTGTCAGATGTTGAATAGGGTGGGTAAGTGTAGGAACATGTTTGTATATTTCACTCGATATGAAGAAATTAAGCTTAGATATTGCTGATACCAATTATTGATCAAAATATACTTGGTGCTGAGACATCACTTATTAGCGCGACTGTACATACACAGTGAAAGCCCCCCCGCCCCTCCAACACACACACACACACACACACACACACACACACACACACACACACACACACACACACATCCCATGATAGTGTCAGCATTGAGATTCCTTCACACAAACAGGTCAGCCTCTTACATCACGCAGGAGTTGTTGCCTACCTACCTACAGCAGACCTATTAAGGGGAGGCAGTTGGTTTTTCGGGACCTCCTCCTCCCTCATGTTTAGCCATGTTAGTTATGAAATTTCAAAACATTCGCCCCATTAGTTTGGCTTTTTCAGACCTTTTGTCCTATTTCTTTGCCAATATTAAGACCTTTGGTGCCATTTAGTGCAATATAGCTGTATTTAGACTATTCTAGCTGTATTTAGACTATTTTAGCTGTATTTAGACTATTTTAGCTGTTTTTAGACTATTTTAGCTGTTTTTAGACTATTTTAGCTGTTTTTAGACTATTTTAGCTGTTTTTAGACTATTTTAGCTGTTTTTAGACTATTTTATGCAGTTTAAGAAGGATCTGTGGCAGTAAGAAGGGTTAAGTGAGATAGTTCGAAGCCTGTTAATTGCTGGAGGACCTTTGGAAACTGAATAAAATCGTATAATAGTAACCAGAATACACACACACACACACACACACACACACACACACACACACACACACACACACACACACACACACACACACACACACCTTGATATCTTGTTTCCCTACTTACCTTCACACACACATATCAGTAAGTACCACTATCTTAAGTTACCGACATACTTACCTTGAAGCCAAATAAGTGATGTCTCGGCACCAAGTATGTTTTGATCAATAATTGGTATCAGCAATATTTACCCATGATTTCTTCTTTTGGAGGGGGATATACCAACATATCCCTACACTTATCCACCCTATTTAACATCTGACGGACATTAATACAGCACAGAGCCAGCCAAACGTAATGCCAGCTGGGACTTGACTTGTTTCAGCTGTCATTACGTTTGGCTCGCTCTGTGTTGTATTAATGTCTGTCAGATGTTGAATAGGGTGGGCAAGTGTAGGAACATGTTTGTATATTTCACTCTATATGAAGTAATGAAGCTTAGATATTGCTGATACCAATTATTGATCAAAACATACTTGGGGCCGAGACATCACTTATTAGCGCGACTGTACAGTCGGCCTAATAAGTGATGTCTCGGCACCAAGTATATTTTTATCAATAATTGGTATCGACAATATCTAAAACGTTCTTTATTCGCTTAGATTGAGATATACCAACATGTTGCTACACTTACCCACCCTATTCAACATCTGACAGACATTAATACAGCACAGAGCGACCCAAACGTAATGACAGTTGAGACATGACTTATTAGCGCGACCGTACACCGGTAGGCCATTGTCTCCATTGGGGGGGGGGGGGGGGGGAAGGGGAGAGTAGACCCCTTCAAATTTTTTTTTGGTGTGAGAGGTTCCCTTCCTTGGTGTTCCCCTTCCTTGGTTTTTTCCTTGGTGGGTCCCTTCCTTGGTGTGAGGTTCCCTTCCTTCCTTGGTGTGAGGGGTTCCCTTCCTTGGTGTGAGAGGTTCCCTTCCTTGGTGTGAGAGGTTCCCTTCCTTGGTGTGAGAGGTTCCCTTCCTTGGTGTGAGAGGTTCCCTTCCTTGGTGTGAGAGGTTCCCTTCCTTGGTGTGAGGGGTTCCCTTCCTTGGTGTGAGAGGTTCCCTTCCTTGGTGTTGAGGTTCCCTTCCTTGGTGTGAGAGGTTCCCTTCCTTGGTGTGAGGGGTTCCCTTCCTTGGTGTGAGAGGTTCCCTTCCTTGGTGTGAGAGGTTCCCTTCCTTGGTGTGAGAGGTTCCCTTCCTTGGTGTGAGGGGTTCCCTTCCTTGGTGTGAGAGGTTCCCTTCCTTGGTGTGAGAGGTTCCCTTCCTTGGTGTGAGAGGTTCCCTTCCTTGGTGTGAGAGGTACCCTTCCTTGGTGTGAGAGGTTCCCTTCCTTGGTGTGAGAGGTTCCCTTCCTTGTGGTGAGGGGTTCCCTTCCTTGGTGTGAGAGGTTCCTTCCTTGGTGTGAGAGGTTCCCTTCCTTGGTGTGAGAGGTTTCCTTGGTGTGAGGTTCCCTTGTGTGTGAGAGGTTTCCCTTCCTTGGTGTGAGGGTTCCCATCCTTGGTGTGAGAGGTTCCCTTCCTTGGTGTGAGAGGTTTCCCTTCCTTGGTGTGAGAGGTTCCCTTCCTTGGTGTGAGAGGTTCCCTTCCTTGGTGTGAGAGGTTCCCTTCCTTGGTGTGAGAGGTTCCCTTCCTTGGTGTGAGAGGTTCCCTTCCTTGGTGTGAGAGGTTCCCTTCCTTGGTGTGAGAGGTTCCCTTCCTTGGTATGAGAGGTTCCCTTCCTTGGTGTGAGAGGTTCCTTCCCTTGGTGTGAGAGGTTCCCTTCCTTGGTGTGTGAGAGGTTCCCTACCTCGGTGTGAGAGGTACACTTCCTTGGTGTGAGAGGTTCCCTTCCTTGGTGTGAGAGGTTTACCTCCTTGGTGTGAGAGGTTCCCTTCCTTGGTGTGAGAGGTTCCCTTCC
>CM064513.1:93503422-93545922 GCA_032716605.1 Paralithodes platypus
TCGCCCAAAAAGTGAACTATCCCCCTTAACCCTTTCAAAATCCGATTACATATTTCTTTTCTCTTCCCTGGCTATTATTAGATGATTATATTCAGCTTAGGAAGGGTCTATGGAAGTCAGAGGGTTAACTGAGATAGTCTTTACCTTTGTGATTCCCCACACATCCTTCCTAAGCTGTCTAAAATCGTCGAATGATAGCCAGAATAAACAGTCAAAAGGCGTCATAATCTTAAAATGGTTAACTACTTGCAAACTACGAGGGAAGTTTGTTCCAGGTGGAGGAGATCTTGTATGTGAACCCGTTCTGTACCGCCGACGACTTTTAACTTTTTTTCTGGCTACTATTAGACAATCGTATTCAGTTAAAAAAAAAAGGCCTCCAGGATTCGAACTATTTCACTTAACCCTTTTTACTACCACAGATCTTTCTTAAAACTGCAAAGAATCCTTTAAACAACTCGGTATGTATAAACTCCAAACCCTGCATACAAAACATAAACCACACATCCACTAACAACTTTAAACCTTCACCATTCACTCTATCTATTCAAATAACTCGAACTTCTCAATTCCTAATTATACAAACACACTTATTCACAAATCAGCATTTATAAAAACCAAACCCTGCATAAAAACTTAAACCACACATCCAGTAACAACTTCAAACCTTCACCATTCACCCTATCTACTCAAACCTCTCCAAACTCCCAGAAAAACAAAAACCCTCCCGCCGCTTCCCCCTGGCGGCGGCGTGCAGCACTAGACCGCACCTAATTGATTGTAATTAGTGTAGATGGGCGCGGTGTTCTTTGATCTCGACGTTGGTGGGCCGCCCTGGGCACGGCATAGCTCATCTCGGCGTGCTCGGCTCACTCCCCACCTATTTTATCAGCTTTCGGACAGAGGAACAGTCGCGGCCCAAAATCCCCACGTAAATTACCTCCCTTTTCCCTCGTGTTTAGCCACTGAGAGTTTGGGGATATGAGGAACTGTAGCCTTTCCGCCCCTATTTCACACCTTCACTGGTTTGTCTCCGTTTCCAGGTGTCTAAAATACCCTCAATTCGGTGTAAAATGCGCAGAAATTACGACTTTTGGTTTGGTGTAAAGGTGTCTAGGATCGACCACTTTTTGACAACCCATCTCGGCGCTCAGATTGTGTTGGGAGGCGGACCCTCAGCGTGTCGAATGAAGGCTATAATAAGTACAAGATGCTTACAATGATTACACAATACATCAATCACATTCCCCTGCCGATTTTTGACATGAGACCCGCCGACGAAAAACAGAAGGTAGGACCATTTTGCGAGCTTCTCCGCCTTCCCGCCAGGTTTGATAAGAGGAGAGCTTCTAGTGCACAGAGATCGGTCAACTTATTTCTTAAGGGGGAGATGGGCGTATATATATATATATATATATAGGTTTCCTCCCTAGACCTCCATCAAGCTTAAAAAACACCTGCCCAAGATCCTCCTTCAAAATCAATTTGTAGACAAATTTCTCCGGCGAAGCCGGATTTCTCCATACACTACTTGCTCGCTATCGCTCGCCAGGAAGAAATCGACACCTGGATGTGGATAAACGTCTTAAAATAGTTGGCTGAATGGGGCCGAATATATACAAGCCAGAGAAAGAGAGAAAAGGAGAGAAAGATAACAAAAAAAGTCGGTGACCCCCCTTAACACTAACATTAATTAACTACTGCATATGTGTCAATAATCTAACCTTAGCGATATGTATTTATTTGTTTAGTTTGTTCAGCGGATTTTGCTTTTATGACCTGTCGTGTTGCCGACAGACTAATGTATGGGTGTCCAGAAAACTGAAATCTATAACTGGCTTTACGAGTCTGTAGGGTCTATCTAGCCTTGTTCAAGAGTGAGTGAGACAGTCTGGCGCAGTGTGTGTGGCATTGCGCGGCATCTGTCTAAGCTACCGTGGTGCAAAGCGACCAACTAATCACCACAGGTCTTAATATTGACAAAGAAATGGGGCGAAAGGTCTTAAAATCGACAAACTAATGGAGCATATAATCTGACGATTATGTAAACATCTATCAACCATTTCAAACCCCAATGCACTTGATAAATTAATGAAAGCATATGATCCTCCCGGGATTCGAACTCGGGACACCACACCCAGAACATAAGCATATAAATCATTACACCACCAACACAGTTATAAAGGATAAGTATACGATCACGATTAATATCCATGCCATACGTCGTTGCCATACAAGCGTCAAATTCGCAGAATTGCAAGCGTTTGTATCTGGCAGGATAACAAAAAATAAATAAAAATAAAATATATATACAGTATATATATACACAAATATATATATATATATATACTGTATATATATATATATAAACAAAACATCATCAGGTTCTAATGATATATATACTGTATATAGCAGCAACACGGCATCATAATTCGACAGATGGCTAGTCTCAGCTTACGAAAGGATCTCCAGAGCCAAGGAAAATACAACAATGCCAACAAGGACAACAACACCAACAGCAACAACAACAACAACAGCAGCAGCAAGGTGTTGGGGACGAGGAGTGAACGTCAGGGAATGGACTCTTAAATGAACGTCTAGGAAGGGTCTCTAAATGAACGCCCAGTGAACGCTCGTAAACAGTAATTGAAGAACACGAAAATAAAGTGGAGGTGGTGGTGGTGGTGGTGGTGGAGGAGGAGGAGGAGGAGGAGGAGGTGGTAGTGGTGTTGGTGGTGTTGTTGGTGGTGGTGGTGGTGGTGGTGGTGGAGGAGGAGGTGGTAGTGGTGCTGGTGGTGTTGTTGTTGGTGGTGTTGGTGGTGGTGGTGGTGGTGGTGTTGTTGCCAGAGTGGATTAAGGGGACAGTGCCTATTTTTTGGAGTCAATATATTTATATATTCATTTATTTTGTAGTTTCCTCGCTAGACCTCCATCAACTTAGAACAAACACCCCCTAGCACCCTTTCAAGATAAATTTGTATTTTTTCGGTAGAAAGATTTCCCGGTTTCTCTTAAAATTAGACTTGCTATTACTCGTCAGGAAAAATCGACACCTAAATGGCACGAAAGGTCTTAATATTGACAAAGATATGGGGAGAAAGATTTTAAAGTCGCCAAACTAATAAGCCGAAAGTCACACAATCTGAAAACTAATGGGGCTAAACATGAGGAAGAAGGGAGACCAGACACACGAGACCATTAATAAACGTTTCCAAAAATACAGATGCCCATCGAAAGTTGTAAGACAAAACGAGTCAGACGAGTGAATTTTCAGGCTACTTTTGAAAGGAAACTTAACCCTTTCACGCTCATATGACGCAGAGGTTGCCAGATTAGCAATAAGAAATAGAGTTCTCTCACTCTTATAATTACCTCTCCAAAATTAGTTTTCTGCCCACAGCTAACTCAAAGACAACAACTGCAGAGGTTGAAATAACTAAACCAAAGGTTTCTAAATACCCCTGATGATAACAAAGGCTTTAAAGTATCCCTAATAGGCTCAAAATCGCGTCATATGTCGGCGAGGGTTAAATTCTGGTATTGTAAGTATGTGTGTGTGTGTGTGTGTGTGTGTAAGGTGGGGTTGGGGGGGGTACATCATCGGAATCTGCAAATACTGTACACTGGCATCAGATTGTCATAACTATACCCTGTTCCAAATAGAATCGTGAACCCTAACCTCTATAACTCATTAAGGGCTAGAGAAAATTGGCTGTAAATTTCCACACCTATTTCCTGGCTGACCCTTCCCAAATAGTAGAATTATTAGCTCGAAATCTCTAGTCGTTTGCGAGTTATAGAGGATACTTTATATGGATCAGGCAGATGAGGATCCAGAGTGGCGTCGGAGGGTGAGTGCGGCTACGCTCTGTCACGGCGTATGCTCCCATTAATTGATACATTTTTCAAGAGCTTTGGCCTACTTATTTGGAACAGGGTAAAGCTAAAATCGTGTTAACCCTCTCCGACATATGACGCGATTTTGAGCCTATTGGCGATACTTTAAAGCCTTTGTTACCATCAGGGGTATTTAGAAACCTTTAGTTTAGTTACTTCAACCTCTGCAGTTGTCTTTGAGTTAGCTGTGTTGAGCCTATTGGGGATACTTTAAAGCCTTTGTTACCATCAGGGGTATTTAGAAACCTTTAGTTTAGTTACTTCAACCTTTGCAGTTGTCTTTGAGTTAGCTGTGGGCAGAAAACTAATTATGGAGAGGTAATTATAAGAGTGAGAGAACTCTATTTCTTATTGCTAATCTGGCAACCTCTGCGTCATCAATGCGTGAAAGGGTTAACTCGTACTGTACCGGCGACGTCTTTTTAGTTTTACTCTAGCTATATTTAGACGTTTTACTCTAGCTATATTTAGACGTTTTACTCTAGCTATATTTAGACGTCTTTTTAGTTTTACTCTAGCTATATTTAGACGTTTTACTCTAGCTATATTTAGACGTTTTTACTCTAGCTATATTTAGACGTTTTACTCTAGCTATATTTAGACGTCTTTTTAGTTTTACTCTAGCTATATTTAGACGTTTTACTCTAGCTATATTTAGACGTTTTACTCTAGCTATATTTAGACGTTTTTACTCTAGCTATATTTAGACGTTTTACTCTAGCTATATTTAGACGTTTTACTCTAGCTATATTTAGACATTTTACTCTAGCTATATTTAGACGTTTTACTCTAGCTATATTTAGACGTTTTTACTCTAGCTATATTTAGACATTTTACTCTAGCTATATTTAGACGTTTTACTCTAGCTATATTTAGACGTTTTACTCTAGCTATATTTAGACGTTTTTACTCTAGCTATATTTAGACGTTTTACTCTAGCTATATTTAGACGTTTTACTCTAGCTATATTTAGACGTTTTACTCTAGCTATATTTAGAAGTTTTTACTCTAGCTATATTTAGACGTTTTACTCTAGCTATATTTAGACGTTTTTACTCTAGCTATATTTAGACGTTTTTACTCTAGCTATATTTAGACGTTTTACTCTAGCTATATTTAGACGTTTTTACTCTAGCTATATTTAGACATTTTACTCTAGCTATATTTAGACATTTTACTCTAGCTATATTTAGACGTTTTACTCTAGCTATATTTAGACGTTTTTACTCTAGCTATATTTAGACGTTTTACTCTAGCTATATTTAGACGTTTTACTCTAGCTATATTTAGACGTTTTACTCTAGCTATATTTAGAAGTTTTTACTCTAGCTATATTTAGACGTTTTACTCTAGCTATATTTAGACGTTTTTACTCTAGCTATATTTAGACGTTTTTACTCTAGCTATATTTAGACGTTTTTACTCTAGCTATATTTAGATGTTTTACTCTAGCTATATTTAGACGTTTTACTCTAGCTATATTTAGACGTTTTTACTCTAGCTATATTTAGACGTTTTACTCTAGCTATATTTAGACGTTTTTACTCTAGCTATATTTAGACGTTTTTACTCTAGCTATATTTAGACGTTTTACTCTAGCTATATTTAGACGTTTTTACTCTAGCTATATTTAGACGTTTTTACTCTAGCTATATTTAGACGTTTTACTCTAGCTATATTTAGACGTTTTACTCTATCTATATTTAGACGTTTTGACTCTAGCTATATTTAGACGTTTTTACTCGAGCTATATTTAGACGTTTTACTCTAGCTATATTTAGACGTTTTACTCTATCTATATTTAGACGTTTTACTCTATCTATATTCAGACGTTTTTACTCTAGCTATATTTAGACGTTTTCTATCTATCTATCTATCTATATGCTCAGGCCCAATCCCCATTTTGGGGGTAGCCGACTCAAGACAGAGCAAGAACAGGGAAAACACAAAAACAACATAAAACAACGAATAAACACAGATAAAAAGCACAAACTCACACACATCCAGGTCACCCAGGAGAAGACCCAGAGACCAGGGTCACCAAGGTCGCTCCAGCACTCCCCCGGCCCCCGACCACCCGGAGAGGTTCCGATCTCGGCAGGCAGACATGCAGCGGAGCCAAAGCCACAAGCCCTCCCACCACACTTCCAGGCGCACCCTTCATATTAATCGTCTCCCCGGACCGGGTGCCTGATGGACTATTATCTAGTCCAACTTGCGCCCGACCCCTTACTCCAAATGACCACGTGTTCACTCAACTATTCACAAGCATTCTCCATTCACTCCTGTCCACCACCACTTCCCCTGCCTGATCTATAGTCATTCCTCTATCATCCAAAGCCTTTCTTACACAGTCTCTCCATCTCAATGGGGGTCTTCCTGCCCTTCTATCTCCCCTTGTACCTGACTCACATATTCTCTTTGTAAGCCTTTCATCTCCCATTCGTTTAGACGTTTTACTCTAGCTATATTTAGACGTTTTACTCTAGCTATATTTAGACGTTTTACTCTAGCTATATTTAGACGTTTTTTTAGTTTTACTCTAGCTATATTTAGACGTTTTTTTAGTTTTGCTCTAGCTATATTTAGACGTTTTTAGTGTTACTCTAGCTATATTTAGACGTTATTGTGCAGTTTACGAAGGATCTGAGGTCGTAAAAGGGGTTAGGTGAGATAGTTCAAAGGCTGTTCATTGTCGGAGGCCCCTTTTTAAACTGAATGCAATCGTATAACAGTAGCTAGAATAACGTTAAAAAGGACGTCGCCGGTACAGAAGGGGTTAATTTATCCCTAAGCTTCCAGACCGAGAACATTTAATGCCTGTAAATTGGGTGGTGTGACTCCTGACAGACCCCCCCCCCCACACCCCCCTGTCAACAACAAGTGTGGGATGATAGAGTGGGCAACTTTAAGTGGGGGGGGGGGGGACCTGTTTTTGGTTCTGTCCTTTTCTATCTTTCTCTGCCTTGTACCCATTTGGCCCCATTCAGCCTACTGTTTTAAGACGTTTATCCCCATCCAGGTGTCAATTGCTTACTGGTGAGCGGTAGCGAGCCAGCATATTTCTTATTTTTGTTTAACAGCAGGCTAAATTTGTACATTTTTCGATAGAAAAATTTCTCCGGCGAAGCCGGATTTCTTCATATAATGCTGGCTCGCTATCGCTCGCCAGGAAAAATCCAACACTTGGATAGGATAAATGTCTTAAAACAGTAGGCTGAACGGGGCCGAATGGATACAATCAAGAATGAGAAAAAAACAGGTCACCCCCCTTAAGGGGGATTGGGATTGATTTATTGATTTATTTGTTCACATATTTAATAATAATATTTACCTTACCCCTAAGACCTCCATCAAGCATTAAGAAATATCCCCTTAACACCCCCCCCCCCCCCCCCTTCGAGATAAATTTGCGCATTTATCGGTAGAAAATGTCCCGGCGGCCGAAATATCGAGGAGGTCCTGTTGGGTATAGAGATCCTAGGCTAACAGAGAGCGGCTATACCCTCTTGCTAACACTATACCCGGTTCTAAATCAGTAGGCCAAATCTCGTGAACCATAACCTCTGTAACTCAAAAAGGGCTAGAGCTAATGGGCTGTAAATGTCCACACCTATTCCCTGGCTGACCCTTCCCAAATGGTAGACATATTAGCTCGATTACTCAAGTTGTATATAAGTTATGGAGGTTAATGCTAAACAATTGTGACCTACCTATAAGTATAATGAATGGACTAGACTTCACTAGAGTAATCTATTGTGATGATAGTGGTCAAGGTGATTGCAGTGGTGAGGTGGTGGTGATGAGGTGGTGGCGGTGATGAGGTGGTGGTGGTGATGAGGTGGTGGTGGTGATGAGGTGGTGGTGGTGATGAGGTGGTGGCGGTGATGAGGTGGTGGCGGTGATGAGGTGGTGGTGGTGATGAGGTGGTGGCGGTGATGAGGTGGTGGTGGTGATGAGGTGGTGGCGGTGATGAGGTGGTGGTGGTGATGAGGTGGTGGCGTTGATGAGGTGGTGGTGGTGATGAGGTGGTGGTGGTGGTGATGAGGTGGTGGCGGTGATGAGGTGGTGGCGGTGATGAGGTGGTGGTGGTGATGAGGTGGTGGCGGTGATGAGGTGGTGGCGGTGATGAGGTGGGGAAACAGATGGTGATGGGGATAGTGGTGGTGGTAATAGATGGTGATAGAGGTGGTGGTGATAGTGGTGGAGAAACAGTTGGTGATAGTGGTGGAGAAACAGATGGTGATGAGGTGGTGGTGACAGTGGTGGGGAAACAGATGGTGATGAGGTGGTGGTGATAGTGGTGGAGAAACAGATGGTGATGATAGTGGTGGGGAAACAGATGGTGATGAGGTGGTGGTAATAGTGGTGGAGAAACAGATGGTGATGAGGTGGTGGTGATAGTGGTGGAGAAACAGATGGTGATGAGGTGGTGGTGATAGTGGTGGGGAAACAGATGGTGATGAGGTGGGGGAGATGAGCTGGGGGTGATAGTGGTGGGGAAACAGGTGGGTGATGATGATAATGGTGATGATGATAATGGTGATGATGATAATGGTGATGATGATAATGGTGATGGTAGATAGTGATAGTGATGATAGTAATGGATAAACATGTAATGGTGATAGTTATAGTGATGGTGAAACAGATGCTGCTGATGATGGTGATAGTGGTGACATAGAAGCAAATAATGGTGACAATGGTAGAGGAACAGATGCTGATGGTGATATTGATGGAGACACTGATGCTACGGCTGATGATGATAATGGTGATGGATACACAGATGTTGATGATAATGGTGATGGTGGTGGTGGTGGTGGTGGTGGTGATAGTGGTGGTGGTGACATAAGTGGAGAAACAGTTACTAGTGATGATGATGATAGTGATGAGAGTGATGGTGGTAGTAGTAGTAGTGATAGTAGTAGTGGTGGTGGTGATACTATTGGAGAACAAAAATGCTGATGATGGCAATAGTGTAGATAGTGGTGGTGGTGGTAGTGATGATGGTACTAGTGGTGATAGTGATGATAGTAGTGATAATGGTGGTGATAGTGGTGATAGTAATAGCGATGATTGTAATGATGATAGTACTAGTGATGGTGGGTGGTGGTGGTTGTCGGCACACATGAAGAACGAAGAGAGGAAAGCAGTGGAAGCGGTACTGACAATTACCGATCCGTTCCAAGTACCCACCTTCTCTGTTCCTACCGCCGCCATATTCAATACCTAACACCTGCAGTGAACTCACATTTATATTCACTTATACTACTACTACTAATAGTAGGATGTCATATACTACAATACTCTATTATGATATTTTCAGTGATGCACGTTAACCTACTTAAATGTCAAGTAATACCTTAAATGTCAAGTATTACCTTAAATGTCAAGTATTACCTTAAATGTCAAGTATTACCTTAATTTACATATATTTGAATATCTATCTTGGAGTTATATATTTCTGCAAGCTCTTCACCCTCTACGACATATGACGCAATTTTGAGCCTATTGGGGATACTTTAAAGCCTTTGTTACCATCAGGGGTATTTACAAACCTTTAGTTTAGTTACTTCAACCTCTGCAGTTGTCTTTGAGTTAGCTGTGGGCAGAAAACTAATTTTGGAGAGGTAATTATAAGAGTGAGAGAACTCTATTTCTTATTGCTAATCTGGCAACCTGTGCGTCATATGAGTCTGAAGGGGTTAATAAGCCTCTGTCTCAATGTGTCAATGTACATACTGTATATATGTAATTTTTGTAAACAAATTATGAAATAAAGCCGATTGATTGATTGACTACTACTACTAATAATAATAATACTAATAATTCTAATGATAATAATCCCTATTATATATAATTACACAGTACATATGTTATACTTTCCTCCCTAGACCTCCTTCAAGCTAAACAAAAATACCCCAATATAATATAATACTTCAAATACATGTAATAAATATAAACACTAATTTATATATGTATATATATAACGAAAACAGAATACTTTAACTACATTAACATAATTGAGCAATGCCAATATACTTTATAAATGCATTTTCAATTCAGTGATGAACGTTATTGCATTGTAATCAAGAGGCCTATAGTCTATTCGCTGTAAGTAGGCGAGACATCATGACCTCTGACCTCTAACTCAAAAACGACTCGAGCTAATATTTCTACCATTTGGGAAGAGTCAGTCAAGGAATAGATGTGGAAATTTACAGCCGATTTGTTCTAGCCCTTTTTGAGTTACAGCGGATAGAGGTCATGATTTCTCGCCTACTTACAGCGAATAGACTATAGCACCTGAGTCTATTATGTGCCAGTGTAATGTTTTAATTGGAACATAGTAAACATATCGAATCTATCATTGTATCTTAATAATGCGTTAATAATTGTTATTGTAGTGTGTGTGTGTGTGTGTGTGTGTGTATGTGTGTGTGTGTGTGTGTGTGTGTGTGTGTGTGTGTGTGTGTGTGTGTGTGTGTGTGTGTGTGTGTGTGTGTGTGTGTGTGTGTGTGTTGTGGAGTACGGTGTTGATGAATGTGTAGTGTGTTGAGGAATGTGGAGTACTGTGTTGTGGAGCATGTGGAGTAGCGTGATGTGGAGTATGGTGTTGAGGAATGTGGAGTAGTGTGTGTGTTGTGGAGCATGCGGAACCGTACAATGGTCAGAATGTGAAGGAATGCAGAAATTAGTTTATGGAGTGGAAAGGAATGTTGTAGAGAGCGGTGTGGTACGAGGAGGTGCGGTGGAGGTGTGTGGTGGAGGAGTGTGGTGGAGGTGTGGTGGGGTGTGTTGGAGGAGTGTGTTGGAGTGTGGTGGAGGTGTGTGGTGGAGTGTGTTGGAGGGTTGTGGAGGTGTGTGGTGGATGGGTGTGGAAGGGGGGTGAAGTGTGTTGGATGTGTTGTGGAGGGGTGTGGTGGAGTGTGTTGGGGATGTGGAGTGTGTTGAGGGTGGTGGTGGAGTGTGGTGGAGGGGTAGAGTGTTTTTTGTCTATGTGTATGAGGAAGACAAAAGGCAAAGCTGCATGCAACAAGTGTCCTGGTGGTGTAATGGTTAAGGTGGCAAAAATCTGTGTGTGATAACCCGGGTTCGAATCCCGGCGGATCATATAAACTTTAATTAATTTCATTGGGGGTGTTTGGTGTTGTGGTGAAATTAATAAAATATAGATTACAAGAATGATGGCGAACCAAATTCGAGGTGGGTTAGAATAAAAATATCTGGATGCAAGTACGGGGCTTGGAAAAAAAAAGAAAAAAGTTTAACTTATAGGCTGAGTGAAAGTAAAATTAAGGGGAGATGGGCCGGGGGTTTTCAGGACCACTGGCTTTCTCCCTCATGTTTAGCCCCATTAGTTTTCAGATATTAAGATGTTTGCCCCACTAGTTAGTCGATTTTAAGACCCTTCGCCCCATTTCTTCGTCAATATTTAGACCTTTCGTGCTATTTAGGTGTCGATTTTTTCCCTGGCGAACGATAGTGAGCCTGTAATGTTGGAAGAACCGGCCTTCGGCCGGTAAATTTTTCTACCGAAAAATTTACAAATTAATCTAGAAGGGGGATCTAAAGTTTTTTTTTTTTTTTTTTTTAATTTGATGGAGGTCAAGGGAGGAAGGAAACTAGACAAATAATGAATACATGCAAAAATCGCCCAAAATGTGAACCATCCCCCCTTAAGGGAGAGAGTTCCAGAGTTTACCTGTTGAGTAGAGGAAAGAGTGGGACAATTGGTTCACTCTTGGGTTAGAGAGTTGGACAGACTAGGAATGGGAACGTGTTGAAATGTGGGTGCCATCTACTATCCGTAAGGGAGGAGGTATACATTGCAAGAACTCTGATTATAGTAATAGTGGTGGAAGAATGAGAGATATGCAACAACTGCCAAGATTTTATTCTGGCTACTATTAGACCGATTGTAGTCACTTTCAAAAAGGGTCTCCAGTAATTAACAGGCTTCGAACTATCTCAAGTAACCCTTTTCACTACCTCAGATCCATCATAGACTGCACAAAATCGTCTATTATGGCAACAATTAGATGTATAAGACATCGCCGGTACAGAAGGGGTTAAGATTCCAAGCGTAAGAATCCCGCCGTTGTTGATGCGTCCACAGAAGGGGTTCCAGGTGCGGACTCCAACTACTGACTCCAACTCCTTCTGTGGGTGACCGGACATTTCAACCAGTAGACCATTTCAACCAGTAGCTCTCAACCAGTGTCAAATTAACCAAGACCAACCAAACCAGTGCCGAAATATAGTACTAACCTAACCTAACCGTATTGGTTGATTTGGTACTGGTTGAGAGCTACTGGTTGAAATGGTCTACTGGTTGAGTTGTCCGGTCACCCACAGAAGGAGTTGGAGTCAGTAGTTGGAGTCCGCACCGCTCTAGACAAACAATGAACCGACCCCCCGCTGGCTGCTCTCTTCAAACAAATGACACTCCATTTGTTTATTGCGCAACCCTCGAAAGGAGAAACCCACGCCAGTTAGGAGACAGTCGCCGCCATGTTGGATACCTGGCGTCGGGAAGCCATTGTATAGACCTAAGGCGTTTTATATACCTTTCCCATGTCTGTGCAGCACTGTTAAACCATAATGTGTGAATAATAACATATTTTTCTACATGTATATGCATTTAGGAAAGAAAATGAGAACATAATAGCACGAACCATGCACTTAAGGGGAGGTTTCTAGTGTGTTGCTTAGACCTCCATCAAGCTTAAAATTACATCCCCTAGACCCCCTTACAAGATAAATATGTACATTTTTCGGTAGAAAAATGTCCCGGCCGAAGGCCGGTTCCTCTTAAACTACAGGCTCGCTTACGCTCGCCAGGAAAAAATCGACACCTAAATGGCACGAAAGGTCTTAAAAGTGACATAAATGGGGCGAAAGTTCTTAAAATCGTCAAACTAATGGGGCAAACTTCTTAAAATCTCAAAAGCAATGGGGCTAAACATGAGGGAGAAAGGGGTCCCCAAAAAATCCCTAAAGTGGAAATCTCCCCTTAAGATATTATCAAATATAGATTAATACTATTTGGTGGAAAGTTACTCTGTTCAAGTAGAGTTCCACAGAGAGGCCATTCAAACCTACCAACATAACAAAGCTCGAGGCATGCAACATGACACCAATGTATAATAAAGAACATAAAAAGAGAAAACTCACGGGTAGCAGAAACGTCCCTATAGAAGAGTGTGTGGTTTATTGGGTCGTGGGTTGAGATTTATGGCGGCAAATTAATGGTAATGGTTTCGGTTTATGGAGAGTATTTTTTTGGTTTACATTTTGGACATTCTTTAGCCCCCCAACTCCTTCCTAAGCTGGATAAAATCGCTTGGCAGTGAGGAGATTTCCGACGATTATATAATGGCGCATTGTCTTTAGCCATCCAACTCCTTCCGAAGCTGGATAAAGTCGCCGGGCAGTGAGTGGATTATGGCCGATGAAGTACTGCGGCATTGTCTTTAGTCCTCCAGCTCCTTCCTAAGCTGGGTAAATTCGCCTGGCAGTGAGTGGATTATGGACGATTAGGTTGTTGTTGTTGTTGTTGTTGTTGTTGTTGGATGATTAGATAATAGCGCATTGTCTTTAGCCCTCCAGCTCCTTCCTAAGCTGAGAACAATCGCCTGGCAGTGAGTGGTTTATGTACGATGAAGTAATGGGACATAGTGTTTTTTTCCTTATGTGATTGAGGGAGACAAAAGGTAGAACTGCCTGTAGCGAATGCATCCCTCAGAGTTGAAAGAGTGACAGGGCCAAAATCAAGGGACGTTCGAGCCAAAATGCCTGGACACGCGCGGAGTTTGAAGCAATTTAAGTCATAGGAAGAGGGAAAAACTGATTCGGGGAGAGAGTTCATGAGCTCAGCTGTTGAATAGAAGAGAGATTGAGAATAACGTTTCACTCTTGCGTTGGAGAGCTGCGCAGAGTGTGTTGCAAGACGGGTGCTACGTGCTCTACGAAGAGGAGGCGGTATACACCGAGAGAGCTCTGAGGAACACTGATTATTGTAATAGCGGTAGAATAGTGAGATAGATGCAACATTGCGGCGAAGAGAGATCGACTGCAGAGAATTGGTGAGTGGACGTGGATTAATGAGACGGAAGGCTTTGTTTTCTACTTTGTCTAGAAGTGCTGTGTGAGAGGATCCTCCCCACACATGTGAACAATACTTAATACAAGAGCAAGAAGCTTATTAAGGGGAGGTTTTTAGTTTGGTCCCTAGATATCCTTCAAGCTTAAGATTACACCCCCTTGAGCCCCTTTCAAGATAAATTTGTACATTTTTCGGTAGAAAAATTTCCCGGCTGAAAGCCGGTGCCTCTTAAATTACAGGCTCGCTATCGCTCGCCAGGAAAAAATCGACACCTAAATGGCACGAAAGGTCTTAAAATTGACAGAAATGGGTTGAAAGTTCTTAAAATCGTCAAAATAATGGGGCGAACGTCTTAAAATTAGAAACAAACAATGGGGCTAATCATGAGGGAGAAAGGAGTCAATAAAAAAATCCCTCAAGTGGAAATCTCCCCTTAACGTGGGGATGTCCAATTTTGCAGCTTAGGGTTAAAACAAATAAAAATAAAATAAAATAATAATAATAATAATAATAATAATAATAATAATAATAATAATAAAAGGGTTGACTAAGGAGCCTGTAAATCAGTGAGGGTGGAACTTTGTCACGATTTTCGGGGGCTGGGAATTTGTCAGGTATGGTAATTAAACTCCAGGATGGCTAGTAAGGGTGTGTGTGTGTGTGTCAGAGAGAGAGAGAGAGAGAGAGAGAGAGGATTTGTGGCTACCAAAACTACCTTAATGACTGTGTGTGTGTATGTGCGTGTCTGTATGATTGTATGTGTGTGGAAGGAAGGGGGGGGGGGGGGTAATCACAATGCAGGCCGTGTATGTAGCATCCCAATAAACCCGGCCGAGGACAAGCGACAACCTGGTGTAAACATTAAGCAGCTGACTCCCCCTCCTAGACAATAATTGACGACAGTGTTTTGCCTTGCCTGTTCCTTGGTATTCTAATGACCCTCTGCCTCATACCTTATACTCTCTACCTTGTTCACTGGTCTACGGGAATTAATGAACAGTTATAAATTATGTTCCATTTGTACATTTTTCGGTATTCTAATGACCCTCTGCCTCATACTCACTACACCTTGTTCACTGCTCCACGGGAATTAAGGATATCTTTTTAGTTTGCTTCCTAGACCCCCATCAAGCTTAAAACACATCCACAAGATCCCCCTTCTAGATAAATCTTATAAATGTTTTCGGTAGAAAAATGTCTTGGTCGAAGGCCGATTCCTCCTAAATTTCCAGTCCATCTTCTACTTAAGAAGTAAGCTCTGGAACTCTCTCCCAACGAAGGACCTCTAGGAATCCAACGAAGGACCTCTACGAATCCAACGAAGGACCCCTACGAATCCAACGAAGGACCTCTAGGCATCCAACGAAGGACCTCTAGGAATCCAACGAAGGTCCTCTAGGAATCCAACGCAGGCCCTCTAGGAATCCAACAAAGGCCCTCTAGGAATCCAACGAAGGCCCTCTAGGAATCCAACGAAGGACCTCTAGGAATCCAACGAAGGACCTCTAGGAATCCAACGAAGGACCTCTAGGAATCCAACGAAGGACCTCTAGGAATCCAACGAAGGACCAATAGGAATCCAAAGAAGGATCTCTAGGAATCCAACCAAGGACCTCTAGGAATCCAACCAAGGACCTCTAGGAATCCAACCAAGGACCTCTAGGAATCCAACCAAGGACCTCTAGGAATCCAACGAAGGACCTCAAGGAATCCAATGAAGGACCTCAAGGAATCCAATGAAGGACCTCAAGGAATCCAACGAAGGACATCTAGGAATCCAACGAAGGACCTCTAGGAATCCAACGAAGGACCTCTAGGAATCCAACGAAGGACATCTAGGAATCCAACGAAGGACATCTAGGAATCCAACGAAGGACATCTAGGAATCCAACGAAGGACATCTAGGAATCCAACGAAGGACCTCTAGGAATCCAAATGGTAAAACGATTCTACTAGTTATACAGGTTCTGTCGAAACTGAATGAAATAATTAAATGCTAGAAATCAAAATAGTATGATCGGCGTCAATATACTGAAAGGGTTACATTTTCCACACCCAGCCACTCTAAACGTCACAAAGTTTCCAGCACTCTAAAAGGGAGTTATTTATTTTTGTCTTTTATATATATATATATATATATATATATATAGTTTGTTCCTTAGACATCTATCAAGCTTAAAAAATATCAAGGCACCCCTTCGAGATAAATTTGTACACGGAATATTATCTTGGCCAAAGGAAGGTTCCTACAAGCTCGTTAACGCTCGTCGAGAACTGTGGACACATAAATGGCACGAAAGGTCTAAATATTGGTAAATAAAAGGGCGAATGTTCTTAAAATCGCCAAACTAACCTGGTGAATGTCTTAAAATCTCAACAAATGGGGCTAAACATGAGGGAGAAGGGGATAAAAAAAAAGCAAAAAAACATATACATTACCCATCTTTAAGCCGATGTAAGCACTACAGGGGACCCAGAACAGCTAACTCGACCCCTATAACACCTAATACGGCTTGCTTCTTTACCATGTGTGATCGGCACTCAACTCACACATACCTTTAACACCACAGTCATCATCCGGTACTCCTCACAACACCTGACACAGACTCCATTATTACTACCCTGAGCCACCAGCACCATTCACAGCTTCAGACACATCATAGTCGTTAGCACCGAAGCCAGACCTCCTAACCTAGGCCCTGTCACCAGAGCCACCAGTACCCTCCACAGACTCTCAGGAACCCTCACAGACTCTCAGGAACCCTCACAGCATCTTCCATAACAGCCCCCATCAACTCTCACAACACCCACTACAGACCCCACTAATTCTAAAAGCACCTATCACATCCCCATAACACATACCACAGCCCCCAGCAACCCTCACCACAGCCCCATCAACTCTCACAGCACCAATCACCGCCCACAACACATACCACAGCCCCAGCCCCTAACAACCCTCACAACACATACCACAGCCCCCAGCACCACTCACAGACCCAGCAAACTTCACAGCACCACTCACACCCCTCAGCAGCCCCCACAACACATACCACAGCCCACAGTAACCCTCACAGCCCCCAACAACCCTCAACCCCCCCAGCACATATCACAGCCCTCATCAACTCTCACAGCACCAATCACACCCCCCACAACACATACCACAGCCCCCAAGCAACCCTCCTAGCCTCCAGCAACCCTCGCAGCCCCCAACAACACTCACCACAGCCCCAGCAACCCAGCACCCCTCCCAGCCCCCAGCAACCCTCCCAGTCCCCAGCACAGCCTCATCGTACGTGTGTGATCGTTAGCACCGGGACCAGACCACCTAACTGAGGGCTTGTCACCCCGGACGGCGTAAAATCGGTGGTGTTTGGGAACCCTGCAGGCGCGCGGCGGGAGACCGTCAGGCCTTGTTATAAGAAGATTTGTCAATGCAGCCACAGGTCCCTCGATACACTCACACTCACTCACACACTCTCCCTCTCTCTCTCTCTCTCGCTTTGTCTGTCTGTTTCTTCCATTCTCTCTCTCTCTCTCTCTCTTTTTCGTTCTTTCTTTCTGTTTCTTTCTGTCTCATTCTAGCTTACTCTCTGTCTCTCTCTCCTGTAAAGAGTGTAGAGTGTAGTGTAGTGCACTAAACAGTCTCTCTCCTCCCACTTCGAGTATCTCCTCGGAATGGACCGCAAGGTCTCGGAGATACTAATTATTACTTGTGACTCCTAGTAACTCTCTCTCTCTCTGTCTCTCGGTGTGTGTGTGTGGCGAGGTGGGTGGTGGTAGCGGTGGTTTTGTGGATATGTGAAGAAATGTGGTAATTTGTGTGTGGGGGGGGGGGGATTTTGGTGGATAGGTGGTTGTATAAGTATGTGGATAAATTGTGATGTGGGTGGTAGTAGCGGTGGTGTGGGGCTGGAGTACATTAGTGTGGTGTGTTGATGATGTGATGGGGGTTATGGTAGTTATGGTGTGTTTATGTACTGGCGTGGTTGATTACTTAGTGTGTTTGTTTATATAGTGTGTGGGATTCTGGTGATAGTTATGGTGGTGTAGTGAACCTATCGTGGTATGGTGATGTGCTTGGGTTGTGTGGGTTTGTGGTCACTGTGGTGCTAAGATTTAAAGTAATGGGGTTATATGGTTAGGTGGTGTGGTGGTGTGGTGTGTTGATGTTTGAGTGATGGAATATGGGGTGATATGGTGGTGTGGTGTGGTTTATATGGTGTGATATGGTGTGTTGGTATGGTTGTATTTGAATGATAATATATGGGGTGGTATGGTTGACTGACGTTGGTGTGTTGGGCTTGTGGTGGTGTGGTGTGTTGGTGTTTGAGTGATGGAATATGGGGTGATATGGTGGTGTGGTGTGGTTTATATGGTGTGATATGGTGTGTTGGTATGGTTGTATTTGAATGATATTATATGGGGTGGTATGGTTGACTGACGTTGGTGTGTTGGGCTTGTGGTGGTGTGGTGGTGGTGTGGTGTGTTGGTGTTTGAGTGATGGAATATGGGGTGATATGGTGGTGTGGTGTGGTTTATATGGTGTGATATGGTGTGTTGGTATGGTTGTATTTGAATGATAATATATGGGGTGGTATGGTTGACTGACGTTGGTGTGTTGGGCTAGTGGTGGTGTGGTGGTGGTGTGGTGTGTTGGTGTTTGAGTGATGGAATATGGGGTGATATGGTGGTGTGGTGTGGTTTATATGGTGTGATATGGTGTGTTGGTATGGTTGTATTTGAATGATAATATATGGGGTGGTATGGTTGACTGAGTGGTGTGTTGGGCTTGTGGTGGTGTGGTGGTGGTGTGGTGGTGTGTTTTAGTGATATTGGGTATTATGGTTGGGTGAAGGTGGAATGCTGGTGGTGTGATATGGTGTGCTGGTGTGGTTAGGTTTGTGTGATAAGGTCGTAGTGGTGTGATTCAAGGAGGTGTGGTTGTGTAGATATCTAATGGTGTGGAGTATGGTGTGCTGTTCTGTGATGTGGTATGGTGACTGGTGTTGTAGACTCGGATAGATAATGGTGTATTGTGAGGAATGTGGTAATATATTATTATTGTGCGGTATGGTGTGCTGTACTGTGATGTGGTGGTGTGGTGTATGGTGCGGTATGATGTCCTGTTCTGTGATGTGGTTGTGTGGTGATTGTGGTGGTGGTGGGTGTTGGCTGGGATGGGTAATGGTGTATTGGGAGGTATGTGGTAATGGGCTAAGACTCTTAACCACATCGTCTATAGGGAAATATTTACCACGTCGTCTATAGGGAGACTCTTTACCCCGTCGTCAATAGGGATACTCTTACCCCGTCGTCTATAGGGATACTCTTACCCCGTCGTCTATAGGGAGACTCTTTACCACGTCGTCTATAGGGAGACTCTTTACCCCGTCGTCAATAGGGAGACTCTTCACCCCGTCGTCTATAGGGATACTCTTACCCCGTCGTCTATAGGGATACTCTTACCCCGTCGTCTAGAGGGAGACTCTTCACCCCGTCGTATATAGGGATACTCTTACCCCGTCGTCTATAGGGAGACTCTTTACCCCGTCGTCTATAGGGAGACTATTTACACCGTCGTTTATAGGGAAACTCTTTATTATGTCGTTTATAGGGAGACTCTTTACCACGTCGTCTGTAGGGAGACTCTTTAACACGTCGTCTATAGGGCGACTCTTTACCCCGTCGTCTATAGGGAGAATTTTTACCCAGTCGTCTATAGGGAGACTCTTTACCCCGTCGTCTATAGGGATACTCTTTACCCGTCGTCTATAGGGAGACTCTTTACCCCGTCGTCTATAGGGAGACTCTTTACCCCGTCGTCTATAGGGATACTCTTTACCCCGTCGTCTATAGGGAGACTCTTTACCCCGTCGTCTATAGGGATACTCTTTACCACGTCGTCTATAGGGAGACTTTTTACCCCGTCGTCTATAGGGAGACTCTTTACCACATCGTATATAGGGATACTCATTACCACATCGTCTATAGGGAGACTCTTTAGCACGTCGTCTATAGGGATACGGAACAACTGTGAATCGCTACAATTACCGTACTATCTCCCTCCAATATTTTGGGATATGAACTCCTGGTTAAGGCGGTGTCACAAAAGCTCTTTTCCCGTCAATTTTTACGGGCAATTGTAGTCTGGCAGCTTAAATTTTTTTGTTTTTATCAGAAATAGTGCAGAAGAAAAAGAGACACCAAGAATATTGAGAGAAGATGAAGGATTGATTTTTGTATTGTTGAAGAATAAGGGATAGTTCTCTGAGTAATCTTTGTTGCTATGACGTGTTTTAACCCCTTCAGAACGATGACGCCTGTTTACCTTTAATTCTGGCTAAAATTAGACGATTTCGTGTGTTTAAGAAGGACCTATGTTATTAAGAGAGTTTTCGGAGATCATATTTGCCCCTTTGAGTCCTAGAGATAGATTATAAGCTAAAGAAAATCGTCTAATGGTAACCAGAATACGAGGCAAATTACGTCATTGTGCTGAAGGGGTTAAGCCTGGCTGAGGGAGAGTCCATTACACCAAAGGAAGTAGGAAGGGATGGCTAATAAAGTTATGTAAATATTATGGAAATGAAGTGTAAAAAATTTAATATAATCACATATAGCCACACAGATATGCACATACTCACACGTACGTCAGACACATACACACACAAACAAACGTACATGACACTAAAATCACACACACAAACTTACATGACAACCCCAACCCTCACACGCACATATAAACGTACATGACCCCCCCCCCCTCCCTCACACACACACACGACAAGACATATGGGTGTACCTAACTTGAGGAACTCCCGTAGCGACCACCCCCTTGTGACGGCTCCCCCCATATACAGTGTCCCAGCCTTCCGGGGAGACCTTCAACCCAACCTGTCCACCTTATCGCTACAATTTGTCCTGGAGCTAGTGTGAAAAATTGACAGGGAGAGAGAGAGAGAGAGAGAGAGAGAGAGAGAGAGAGAGAGAGAGAGAGAGAGAGAGAGAGAGAGAGAGAGAGAGAGAGAGAGAGAGAGAGAGAGAGAGAGAGAGAGAGAGAGAGAGAGAGAGAGAGAGAGAGAGAGAGAGAGAGAGAGAGAGAGAGAGAGAGAGAGGTAAAGACTACCTCATTTAGCCTTCTGACTTGCACATACCTTCCTAATCTACATAAAATCTTCTAATAAAACCTGAATAAATTGTCAAAAAGCATCATAATAGTCATGGGGTTAACCTCTTCAGCACCATGACGCCTTTTTAACTTTGATACTGGCTAATATTAGACGATTTTATGCAGTTTAAGAAGGACCTATGTTATTAAGAAGGTTTATTGAGATCGTTTTACCCACTTGAGTCGTAGAGGTAGATTATAAACTACAGGAAAATCGTCTAATGGTAACCAGGATATGATGAACATTACGTCATGGTGGTGAAGGGGTTTATAGTAAATATATGTGTATAATAATGTTTTAAATAATTAAGGTATAACATTTTAAGACGCGAGTATATAGAATTGTTCACCCTCACCTGTGCGTTTTGTTCTTTCCAATCTCTCGTTTTCTTCAGTTGTATTTCCCTGGATTGGACGGCAAGGTCTTAGAGATGATTACTTTTCCTTATTATACGTTCGTGTTTTCTCTCTCTCTCTCTGTCTGTCTGTCTGTCTCTCGTTGGCTCTCTCTCTCTCTCTCTCTCTCTCTCTCTCTCTCTCTCTCTCTGTCTGTCGCTGTCTGTCTCTCACTGGCTCTCTTGCTGGCTATCTCGTTGGCTCTCCCTCTCTCGGTCTGTCTGTCTGTCTCTCCGTGGGCAGATGTAATGGGCATCATACGTCCTCCCAGTGTTGTCAGCGGGCAGGAGAGCTATTATATACCCCTACCCCCCTGTGAGCAGTGTTACCAGCGCCGGGTATGTGTGTGTGGTAGTGTTGCCAATTTAGCTACTTTCCCGCTAGATCTAGAGGTACTGAATTCGATCTGGCGATACCTCGACGACGTATACAAACTAATAACACACATGACAAAGCCACTCCAACAGCTTCCTATCTCTCCCACACCCCTTCTCCCATCTAACAGCTTCCTCTCTCTCTCCAATACCCCTTCTCCCATCTCTACACTCTTCAGAAAAATAGGAAAAGTAGAATGTAGATACGAGGTGCCGTTGTAAAGGCTTATCCCTCAATACCTTCACCTGACTTGGCACATCTTTACATCTAGTGACATTAGTGCTAGCGATATGCTGGCGATTTGAACCATTTTAGAGCGATATGGTAGAGATTGTGGCACTATTCGAGTGATATTTTGGAGATTTAAGCCATTTTAGAGCGATATGGTAGAGATTGTGGCATTATTCGAGTGATATTCTGGCGATTTGAGCCATTTTAGAGCGATATGGCAGAAATTGTGGCATTATTCGAGCGATATTCTGGAGATTTGAGACATTTTAGAGCAATATGATAGAGCTTGTGGCATTATTCGAGTGATATTCTGGAAATTTGATTAATTTTAGAGCAATGTAGTAGAGCTTGTGGCATTATTCGAGCAATATTCTGGAGATTGTGGCATTATTCTAGAGATTTGAGCCATTTTCGAGCGATATGGTAGAGCTTTGGTATTATTCGAGCGATTTTCGGCTTTTATTTACAATCGAGCGTACTTGATTTGGTAACCCTGTGTGTGGTGGTGGTGGTGTGTATGTCGTCCTAATCGGCCCAGTGTTGCCAAACATGTGTCACCTGTCCTCCCCTCCTACAGTGTTGCCAACGCAGAGACGTGAGCTGGAGACGGGACACACACACACAGTCACACACAACACACACATACTTTCACACACACAGACACACTCACTCACACACACACACGCACAAACACACACTCATACATACACACACACTTACTTTGATCCTCAGCGTTTTGGAGGACAAGCAGCCTAGAGGGGTCACTAGAGCTGTTGTTGCTTGATTTCCTTTGTACACACACACACACACACAATGTACACTCGGATACCATAGTCTCTTTAAATATTCGTGTACTTCCCCCATCATTTATATTTATGGAAGTATATTTCTGGAAATTAATTTATGCACAGAAAATTATATCCATAAATAAAATTCCAGAAATACAATTCCTTAAATATAGATGGTGAAGTGTTCGAATATTTAAGAGTTGGCTAGAGATTATGGCATCCGAGTGCACTGTATGAGTTTGTACAATCGGGGGTATATAAGTGTTGTCATAGATTCCAGTGGTTTTCGCTCAACAAGTGTTATTGGTATCTTTATAGTTACTGAGAAAAGTGCTTATCCCTCAAAGTATCAGTCAGTGTCCGAAACTTTGTGAAATATCTGACAACACTTATTAACCTCGACCGTACATTAAATACAAACTATATAGAATTCAAGAACAATAGTAAATACAACAAGAAAACAAGGAGCGACGCATAAACAATCCATAAGGAAACAAAAACATAAGCAAATAAAACAAGTACATAAAAAGAAACCAAGGAATCAAGAATAAAGAAAACATTAGGAAAAACATGAAACCCAGACGTTAAGGGGAGGTATTTGTTTTTGTAGACCCCTTTCTCTCTCATGTTTAGCCCCATTAGTTTAGCGATTTTTTAATCTTTCGTCCCAGTTCCTTGTCAATATTAACACCTTTCGTGCCATCTAGGGAAAAAGAGAGGTCTTGGGTGTGTGTGCGTTGTGTGTTTTTGATTGTTTTATCAATGCTTGGTAGAGGTCTAGGGAACAAACTCACTCTCTCACACACAAAAAAAATAAATAAATAAATAGAAGGTCCCACCCCTTTCCCATTCTTAAGTAAGCCATTTTAGATTTACAGAAGAGTGACCATTACTTGCATTACTGCATGTCCACAAACATTTCAGTAATGTAAGCATGTGTCCTTCTATTTATTTTTCTCTCACACTCTCTCGTTCTCTCTATCTATCTATCTATATATATAATAACAAAATACGATTAAAAATAAGACTCCAAGGAAACCAGAGCAGTCCACCAAGCGCCACCGGAGAGCGCCCAGGCTAAGGAGAGACTACGGCCCCAGTTCCATCACTTTCACTGCCTTAATGGACCTCTATATCTTAATCAGCCTCTGTGAGATTAAGGCTCCGTCTTTCCAGTCTAACCCAGGCCGGACCATAATGTTTATAAATATGCCCGGAGATGAGTATGCAGCAGGTGGGAGGGGAGATGAGTATGCAGGAGGTGGGAGGGGAGATGAGTATGCAGGAGGTGGGAGGGGAGATGAGTATGCAGCAGGTGGGAGGGGAGATGAGTATGCAGGAGGTGGGAGGGGAGATGAGTATGCAGGAGGTGGGAGGGGAGATGAGTATGCAGGAGGTGGGAGGGGAGATGAGTATGCAGGAGGTGGGAGGGGAGATGAGTATGCAGGAGGTGGGAGGGGAGATGAGTATGCAGGAGGTGGGAGGGGAGATGAGTATGCAGGAGGTGGGAGGGGAGATGAGTATGCAGGAGGTGGGAGGGGAGATGAGTATGCAGGAGGTGGGAGGGGAGATGAGTATGCAGGAGGTGGGAGGGGAGATGAGTATGCAGGAGGTGGGAGGGGAGATGAGTATGCAGGAGGTGGGAGGGGAGATGAGTATGCAGGAGGTGGGAGGGGAGATGAGTATGCAGGAGGTGGGGGGGGAGATGAGTATGCAGGAGGTGGGAGGGGAGATGAGTATGCAGGAGGTGGGAGGGGAGATGAGTATGCAGGAGGTGGGAGGGGAGAGGGGGATTATGTATGTGGGGTGGTGGGGGGGATTATGTATGTGTGGGGTGGTGGGGGGGGATTATGTATGTGTGGGGGGGTGGGGGGGGATTATGTATGTGGGGTGGTGGGGGGGATTATGTATGTGTGGGGTGGTGGGGGGGATTATGTATGTGTGGGGTGGTGGGGGGGATTATGTATGTGTGGGGTGGTGGGGGGGATTATGTATGTGTGGGGTGGTGGAGGGGATTATGTGTGTGTGGGGTGGTGGGGGGGATTATGTGTGTGTGGGGTGGTGGGGGGGATTGTGTCTGTCTGTGGTGGTGGTGGTGGCGATATTATGTATGTGATAATAATAATAATAATAATAATAATAATAATAATAATAAACGGTTTATTGCTAGTTGCAGCCATTGGTTGAAAATGTACAAAGGAACAGTTTGTTGCTGAACTCTAACTTATATTAACTTGCTGGTGTTTACATGAGCACTTTTTCCGGCATTTATGTGTGTGGTGGTGGTGGGGATGGTGGTGATGGTGATGGTGGTGGTGGTGATGGTGGTGGGGATTATATGTGTGGTAGGGGTAGTGGTAGTGGCATTCGGCCGGGAAATTTTTCTATTACAAAATTTACAAATGAATCTTGAAGGGGGGGTATAGGTGATTTTTTTTTTTTTTAAGCTTGATGGAATTCTAGCGAGGAAACTAAAGACAATAAATTAATAGATAATTACATAAACCAAAACATAACCACGACCCCCTTAACCCTTTCACGCATTTATGACGCAGAGGTTGCCAGATTAGCAATAAAAAATAGAGTTGTCTCACTCTTATAATTACCTCTCCAGAATTAGTTTTCTGCCCACAGCTAACTCAAAGACAACTGCAGAGGTTGAAGTAACTAAACTAAAAGTTTCTAAATACCCCAGATGGTAACACAGGCTTTAAAGTATCCCCAATAGGCTCAAAATCGCTTAATATGTCGGAGAGGGTTAATACGAATGCTATAAAGTGTGAGAGTTGTGTCGAAGGGGTTTAATACAAATACTACAAAGTGTTATAATCGTGTCGCAGGTGTTTAATACGAATGCTATAAAGTGTGATAAGTGTGAGGATCAGGTCGAAGGGGTTCTATACGAATACTATAAAGTGTGGGAATTATGTCATTACGTAATTTTCATCCTATTCTGGTTACCATTAGACGATTATATCTAGTGTATAATCTACCTCTAGGATTCAAATGGGTTAATACGATCACAATAAACCATCTTAAGGGGAGGTCTTTAGTTTGTTCCTTAGACCTCCATCAAGCTTATAATTACAGCCCCTAGACCCCTTTTCAAGATAAATTTGTAAATTTTTCGGTAGAAAAATGTCCAGGCCGAAGGCCGGTTCCTCTTAAATTACACACTCGCTATCGCTCGTCAGGCAAAAATCGACAGCTAAAAGGCACGCAAGGTCTTAAAAGTGACATAAATGAGGCGAAAGTTCTTAAAATCGCCAAACTAATGGGGTGAACGTCTTAAAATCTCAAAAGCAATGGGGCTAAACATGAGGGAGAAAGGGGTCAAGAGAAAAGTCCCTCAAGTGAAGATCACCCCTTAATATCACAGATCCTTCTTAAACTGCATACAATCATCCACTTTTAGGTAGAATCAAAGGTAAAAAGGCGTTAGGGTGCTGAACGGGGTTAAATACAAATGCTATAAAGTGTGAGAATCGCGTCGAGTACCGTAGGCTCAACACTGCCCCCCCCCCCCCCCTCGACAACAACCTACGTGCGGGGATATGGCCGTCGATAGGGAGGTTTGTGAATTAGGCGTGTGACAAGACTAGAGATGGGCTAATGTGTGTTGTGGAGAGAGAGAGAGAGAGAGAGAGAGAGAGAGAGAGAGAGAGAGAGAGTGTGAATGAGTGTGTGTGTGTAATGAATGTAGTGTATAATGAATGTAGTGTATAATGAATGTAGTGTATAATGAATGTAGTGTGTAATGAATGTGTATAATGAATGTAGTGTATATGAATGTAGTTGTATAATGAATGTAGTGTATAATGAATGTAGTGTGTAATGAATGTAGTGTATAATGAATGTAGTGTGTAATGAATGTAGTGTATAATGAATGTAGTGTGTAATGAATGTAGTGTATAATGAATGTAGTGTATAATGAATGTAGTGTGTAATGAATGTAGTGTATAATGAATGTAGTGTGTAATGAATGTAGTGTGTATGAATGTAGTGTAGTTGGTAATGAATGTAGTGTGTAATGAATGTAGTGTATAATGAATGTAGTGTGTAATGAATGTAGTGTGTAATGAATGTAGTGTATAATGAATGTAGTGTATAATGAATGTAGTGTGTAATGAATGTAGTGTATAATGAATGTAGTGTGTAATGAATGTAGTGTGTAATGAATGTAGTGTATAATGAATGTAGTGTATAATGAATGTAGTGTATAATGAATGTAGTGTATAATGAATGTATGAATGTAGTGTGTAATGAATGTAGTGTGTAATGGTAGTGTATAATGAATGTAGTGTATAATGAATGTAGTGTATAATGAATGTAGTGTATAATGAATGTAGTGTGTAATGAATGTAGTGTGTAATGAATGTAGTGTATAATGAATGTAGTGTATAATGAATGTAGTGTATAATGAATGTAGTGTGTAATGAATGTAGTGTGTAATGAATGTAGTGTATAATGAATGTAGTGTATAATGAATGTAGTGTATAATGAATGTAGTGTGTAATGAATGTAGTGTATAATGAATGTAGTGTGTAATGAATGTAGTGTGTAATGAATGTAGTGTGTAATGAATGTAGTGTATAATGAATGTAGTGTATAATGAATGTAGTGTGTAATGAATGTAGTGTGTAATGAATGTAGTGTATAATGAATGTAGTGTATAATGAATGTAGTGTATAATGAATGTAGTGTGTAATGAATGTAGTGTGTAATGAATGTAGTGTATAATGAATGTAGTGTGTAATGAATGTAGTGTATAATGAATGTAGTGTGTAATGAATGTAGTGTATAATGAATGTAGTGTGTAATAATGAATGTAGTGTGTAATGAATGTAGTGTGTAATGAATGTAGTGTATAATGAATGTAGTGTGTAATGAATGTAGTGTGTAATGAATGTAGTGTATAATGAATGTAGTGTATAATGAATGTAGTGTATAATGAATGTAGTGTATAATGAATGTAGTGTATAATGAATGTAGTGTATAATGAATGTAGTGTATAATGAATGTAGTGTATAATGAATGTAGTGTGTAATGAATGTAGTGTATAATGAATGTAGTGTGTAATGAATGTAGTGTATAATGAATGTAGTGTATAATGAATGTAGTGTGTAATGAATGTAGTGTGTAATGAATGTAGTGTGTAATGAATGTAGTGTGTAATGAATGTAGTGTATAATGAATGTAGTGTGTAATGAATGTAGTATAATGAATGTAGTGTGTAGTGTATGAATGTAGTGTGTAATGAATGTAGTGTGTAATGAATGTAGTGTGTAAATGAATGTAGTGTGTAATGATAGTGTAATGAATGTAGTGTGTAATGAATGTAGTGTATAATGAATGTAGTGTGTAATGAATGTAGTGTGTAATGAATGTAGTGTGTAATGAATGTAGTGTGTAATGAATGTAGTGTATAATGAATGTAGTGTGTAATGAATGTAGTGTGTAATGAATAGTGTATAATGAATGTAGTGTGTAATGAATGTAGTGTATAATGAATGTAGTGTGTAATGAATGTAGTGTGTAATGAATGTAGTGTGTAATGAATGTAGTGTGTAATGAATGTAGTGTGTTATGAATGTAGTGTGTAATGAATGTAGTGTGTTATGAATGTAGTGTGTAATGAATGTAGTGTGTTATGAATGTAGTGTGTTATGAATGTATAATGAGTAGTATGTAATGGATGTAGTGTGTTATGAATGTAGTGTATAACGAATGTAGTGTGTAATACAGTGTATAGTGTGTAATGAATCTAGTACGTAGCCCTAACGTTAGCAGCCAACCTCACTCCAACGTTGGTACCCCTGGCAGTACTGTTGACAGAGACAAGTGTGAGTGTTTACCTGGGAGAGCACCACCCCCAGACCCGCCCTACACCTGTTAATTGATAACACTCACAGGTAACACATGCCTACAACGTTAACACCCATACACATCTACAGCCATGTAAAGAACAGGTATAAGTGCGCGGAATTTCAATGTGAGTATCCAAGGTTCGAGTCCTTGGAGTGCCACATGTATTTGTTGATTATATTAATTGAGTTTAGAGGTGAAGTTGGTTGGTGGAAAACAAACATAATAATACACAAGTAATTAAGCAGAAATGTTAACATGAAGTATTTATATCATCCCTGTGAAGATCTTGACAGTTTATTCTGGCTATCATTAGAAGATTTATACAGTTGAAGAAGGATCTGTGGGGTAAAGACTCGTCTCAATTAACCCTTTAACGTCCACATACCCTTGCTCATCTGAATACAATCGTCTAAATTAGCCAGACAAAAAATGCGTATTGTATCTTCTAAGAGTTAAGTTCTGCAGCATACTCATAAATACTCTGTGAGCGGATACTTGTGGGTCCCAAAAGAAAAATTAAATATGACGAAGAACCGCCGAGTTAGATAGAAAATGGGCATAACTTTTGGCTAGAGCATGTTAGGAGACATATTATGGGGGGATGGGCCGGTTTTCTGGACCTATTTCTCCCTCATGTTTAGCCCCATTAGTTTTCAGATGTTAAGATGTTTGCCCCATTAGTTAGTAGATTTTAAGACCTTTCGCCCCATTTCTTTGTCAATATTTAGACCTTTCGTGCTGTTTAGGTGTCGATGTTTTCCCTGGCGAACGATAGTGAGCCTGTAATGTTAGAAGAACTGGCCTTCGGCCAGGAAATTTTTCTACCGAAAAATGTACAAATTAATCTAGAAGGGGGATCTAATGGATGTTTATTTTTTAAATTTGATGGAGGTCTAGGGAGGAAACTAGAAAAATAATGAATACATGCAAAAATCGCCCAAAAAGTGAACCATCTCCCCTTAAATTTTAAAACCCTTTCATGCTCCACTTACCCCCATCTTTTCTGTTTTCTGGCTAGTAGTAGACCATTTGCTTCTGATTAGGAGAGGTATAGGGAAGTCGGAGGGTTGATCGAAATAGCCTTTACCTTTATCATTCCCACAGATCATTCCTTAGCTGTCGAAAAGTCGTCTAATGATAGCCAGAATAAACGGTCAAAATGCGTCATATTCTTCAGAGGGTTAAGAAAGAGATTTGTGTTTGGCAGACATATTTTACACGTTGAAAATGATCGTCTTGTATGGTACACTCGAACGCCATAGTTTCTAGTCCACTCTTAAGGGGGGTCACCGTTTTTTTTTTTATCTTTCTCTCCTTTTCTCTCTTTCCCTGGCTTGTATCCATTCGGCGCCATTCAGCCAACTGTTTTAAGACGTTTATCCCCATCCAGGTGTCGATTTCTTCCTGGCGAGCGATAGCGTGCCAGCATTGTATGGAGACATTTTTCTATCGAAAAATGCACAAATTTAGCTTGCTGTCAAAACAAAAACAAATATATATGCTGGCTCGCTACCGCTTGCCAGGAAAATATTGACACATGGATGGGGGTAAACGTCTTAAAACAGTAGGCTGAATGGGGCCGAATAGATACAAGCCAAAGAGAGAGGGAGAGAAAGAGAAAAAAGTGAGGTGGGCTCCTTTAAGGTAGATTATTGTAGGTAACGAATTATTATGGAGGTAGAATTCAGTAGATGCCTGAAAATCATTGTCGCATATAATTGTCGGAAAAGGTGCCTGTTAGAAGATGCAATTCTTATAAAAGTACAATTCTGAAGCTTCCACTGACGAAGCATTGTACCCCCCCCCCAAAAAAAAAAAAAAAAAAAATTATATAATTATATATACCGTATAATTATATACAGGTATATATATATATATATATATATATATACCGGTATATATATAATATATATATATATATATATATATATAATACAAAAACAAATTATATATATATATACAGTATATATATATAATTTATATATATATAAAGTTAAACCCTGCTCAAGTGAAAACAAGTGTAACATTTAAAATAATAGACTGCGAGGGTAGAGTTGACGAGAAAAGTTACCTGACAAAAATAAAATAAAAAGTATTCGCGTGGAAAACTAATTACAAAAAGGCTAAATACAAAAGCTGCCAGTCTATAGTATAGTTGACACAAAAAGTTACCGGAAAAAGCGTTCGTGTGCATCCTCCTTATTACGCGGGACCACCACCTGCACCCTGGCGACAGAGACATGTGGACCAATCAAGAAGCAGGATGGTCATGACGTCACGCCTTAATATTGACAAATCCCATCACATGATACCTACAGTGTCGCCCCAACAAGCTTTATTGCCGCCATTAATTTTCTTTTTTTGTCTTTGCGCGCGTCGAAATAAGGGCGATAGGATATTGTTTTGGCGCCCTAGGGAGTTGGCGATGTGGTTTTGTTTCTTGAAGGGAGATATGATGTTTTTTTAGTGATATGTTTTTGTTTCTTGGCGGGTGATAGGATATTGTTTTGGCGCCCGCGGGAATTGCCGATGCGGTTTTATTTCTTGGCGGGTCCTCGGAGGCGCGCGTTATGCTACTCACTTAAACTCGCGTTGAAGTGTGACATTGAAACCAGTAATTGCGACAAGTACTTTACACTGTCCGCCATATTGGAACTTTTAGACCTTCCAACATCAACCATCGAGTAAAGTTGGTTGGTGAATAAAATATAATATCAGTTAATCTTTTCTTTATGGGTAGGAGGTTTATGGACATATTACCAAAAGGCGACGTAACTGCAACAATGTTTTCGCAATCATCATTACTAAAGTCGCCATTGCATCTATGCATCTACAGGTCAGGTCAGGTGAAGGTATTTAGGGATACGCCTTTACAACAGCACCTCGTAGCTACTTTCTACTTTCCTATTGTCTGAAGAGTGTAGAGAGGAGAAGGAAGAGGAAGCTGTTGGAGTGGCCTTGGTATGTGTGTTATTAGTCTGCATCTGGGATCGGTATATACGAGTACAGTACATCACCAGTGAACTTTCATGGGCGACACTATTCAGGTTGTTTAAGGGGGGTGACCTGCTTTTTTTAAATTTCTGTCCTTTTCTCTCTTTCTCTGGCTTGTAACCATTCGGCCCCATTCAGCCAACTATTTTAAGACGTTTATCCCCATCTAGGTGTCGATTTCTTCCTGGCGAGCGATAGCGAGCCAGCATTATATGAAGAAATCCGGCTTCGACGGAGAATTTTGTCTATCGAAAAATGTACAAATTTGAGCCTGCTGTCAAACAAAAATAAAAAATATGCTGGCTCGCTACCGCTTACCAGTAAAAAACTGACACCTGGATGGGGATAAACGTCTTAAAACAGTAGGCTGAATGGTGCCAAGTGGATACAAGCCAGAGAAAGATAGAAAAGGACAGAACCAAAACAGGTCACCCCCCTTAAAGATTCAAAAGCCTAGTATTAGTTACAGCCTAGGTTAACCCCTTCTGAACCGGTGACTGTCTTTTTAACTTTATTTTAACTTTACAGTTGCTCGCGCGTTTGGGGCTAGCAACACGTATTATGAAAAACATGTATCCTCCTTCATTCACTGTCCCCCCCTTCACTCACTCAACCCCACAATTTGCCGGAGGATAACAGGTTTTTCACAATACGTAGACGGAGGTCTTTTGAAAAAAAAAAAAAAAACTTTATTCTGGCTACTATTAGACGATTGTGTTCAGTATATGAAGGGGCTTCCAGCAGTTAATAGGCTTCGAACTATCTCACAACAGGCTTCGAACTATCTCACTTAAGGGGAGGTATTTAGTTTGTTCCTTAGACCTCCATCAAGCTTAAAATTACACCCCCTGGAGTCCCTTTCAAGATAAATTTGTAAATTTTTCGGTAGAAAAATGTCTCTGCCGAAGGCCGGTTCCTCTTAAATTACAGGCTCGCTATCGCTCGCCAGGATAAAATTGACACCTGAATGGCACGAAAGGTCTTAATATGGGGTGAAAGTTCTTAAAATCGCTAAACTAATGGGGCAAACGTTTTATAACATCAAAAGCAATGGGGCTAAACATGAGGGAGAAATGGGTCAAGAAAAAAATCCCTCGAGTGGAGATCTCCCCTTAACCCGTTTTACTACCACACATCCTTCTTAAACTGCACAAAATCGTCTAAATATTATCTAGAACAAAACTACAAAGACGTCGCCGGTATAGAAGGGGTTAGTCATTTATTAAAGAAGTGTCGACATTAACCCTTTCAGACTCATATGACGCAGAGGTTGCCAGATTAGCAATACGAAATAGAGTTCTCTCACTCTTATAATTACCTCTCCAAAATTAGTTTTCTGCCCACAGCTAACTCAAAGACAACTGCAGAGGTTGAAGTAACTAAACTAAAGGTTTCCTAAATACCCCTGATGGTAACAAAGGCTTTAAAGTATCCCCAATAGGCTCAACACAGCTAACTCAAAGACAACTGCAGAGGTTGAAGTAACTAAACTAAAGGTTTCTAAATACCCCTGATGGTAACAAAGGCTTTAAAGTATCCCTAATAGGCTCAACACAGCTAACTCAAAGACAACTGCAGAGGTTGAAGTAACTAAACTAAAGGTTTCTAAATACCCCTGATGGTAACAAAGGCTTTAAAAGTATCCCCAATAGGCTCAACACAGCTAACTCAAAAGACAACTGCAGAGGTTGAAGTAACTAAACTAAAGGTTTCTAAATACCCCTGATGGTAACAAAGGCTTTAAAGTATCCCTAATAGGCTCAAAATCGCGTCATATGTCGGAAGAGGTTTATATAGCTGCGACTAATGTATAATTGACCAAAGGCTGAAAGGGCCCAGTGAGAGGGATGCAACATGGCGGCGCTCACAAGAAAAGTAACACACACATGCTCCCCACAGAAACATCCGATTGACACAAGTTACAGGGTATCGCTTTTTGCCGCTTGTTGGTATGACCGCTGTTGAGATAAAGCCGGTATCACACGAGCGCTTTTTCACTCAACATTTATCCTTAACACGGGTCTGGCAGCTTATGAGGTTAAGGGGAGATTTCCACTTGAGGGATTTTTTTCTTGACTCCTTTCTCCCTCATGTTTAGCCCCATTGCTATTCTAATTTTAAGACGTTCGCCCCATTATTTTGACGATTTTAAGAACTTTCTACCCATTTCTGTCAATTTTAAGACCTTTCGTGCCATTTAGGTGTCGATTTTATCCTGGCGAGCGATAGCGAGCCTGTAATATAAGAGGAACCGGCCTTCGGCCGGGAAATTTTTCTACCGAAAAATGTACAAATTTATCTTGAAAGGGGGTCAAGGGGGTGAAATTTTAAGATTGCTGGAGGAGTAGGAAACAAACTAAAAACCTCCCCTTAACGAGATTGTCATTCGTGTTTTGTCTGCCCTTATAATATGATTGGTGGCGACACACCTTGTTGTCGATCAGTATTGCCTATTATTATTATTAAGGGAGAGACGGACCGTTTTTCGGGACCCCCCCCCCCCTTCTCCCTCATGTTTAGCCCCCACTAGTTTTGAGATTATAGGACGTTCGGCCCATTAGTTTGGCGATTTTAATACCTTTCGCCCCATTTCGTTGTACATTTTAAGACCTTTCGTGCTATTTAGGTGTCGATTATTTCCTTGCGAGCGATAGCGAGCCTGCAATTTTAAGAGGAACCGGCCTTCGGCCAGGACATTTTTCTACCGAAAAATGTACAAATTTATCTTGAAGGGAGGTCTAGGGGGTCTTTTTCTAAGTTTGATGGAGGTCTAGGGAGGAAACTAAAACAAATATATGAATAAATGAATTAATAGACCAAACAAACGGTCAGTCTCCCCTTAAATGGTTGTCAAGAGAGTAGAACAAGCATTTCGTTGTTTTTTCTCCGGGTAATATGTTTGGCGAATCATTGTTGATAACGAGATAGTAACACGAGTACCAAGATTGTCAAACGATTGGTAGGATATTATCGCCTCCCCCCCCCCCCCTACCTGATATATGAGAGACAAAAACATATTGATAATAAGGCTGCTAAATCGAAAGCAAATATAATATTATCTAGCCTTTTTTTGTGCCTTTGTGTATTATTATGGTAAAACATGGTTGGTAACAAGGTTGTTAAGTTGATTGCATTAATGTAATGTAATGTAATACATTGTCGTTTTTGTTCCTTGTTATTTGTGAGCCGTCAGCTGCTAGGTACAGTCGCGCTAATAAGTCATGTCTCGGCACCTAGTATGTTTTGATCAATAGTTGGTATCGGCAATATCTAAGCTTCATTTCTTCATATCGAGTGAAATATACAAACATGTTCCTACACTTACCCACCCTATTCAACACCTGACCGACATTAATACAGCACAGAGCAAGCCAAACGTAATGACAGCTGGAATGATGACTTATTAGCGCGACTGTACCAGTGTAAAAGGGGGTATCACAACCGAGTTTTTATCGCCAAGTTTCGATGGAATCTTTTGCACTGGAATCGGAAACTAGACTTTAGAATCTAAAGTTTAGATAGATGAATTATTGAAAAAGTGGACTTCCTAAGTTGACTGGCCATTGGTGACCATACTAGAAAAGGCGCTCATGTGGTGTATTGGCTTTGAGGGGGGTCACAGGCTTTTTGTTTTATCTTTCTCCCCTTTTCTCTCTTTCCCTGGCTTGTATCCATTCGGCCCCATTCAGCCAACTGTTTTAAGACGTTTATCCCCATCCAGGTGTCGATTTCTTTCTGGCGAGCAATAGCGAGCCAGCATTGTATGGAGAAATCCGGGTTCGCCGGAGAAATGTTTCTATCGAAAAATGTACAACTTTACCTTGCTGTCAAAACAAAAATATATATATGCTGGCTCGCTACCGCTCGCCAGGAAAATATTAGACACCTGGATGGGGGTAAACGTCTTAAAACAGTAGGCTGAATAGGGCCAAATGGATACAAGCCAAAGAGAGAGAGAGAGAGAGAGAGAGAAAGAAAGAGAAAAGGCGCTCATGGGGTGTATAGGCTTTAAGGGGAGATTTCCACTTAAGGAGTACAAAGGAAATCAAGTAACAACATATCCAGCTACCCCTCAAGGCTGCTTGCCCTCCCAAACACTGATGGTCAAGTGTCCAAACAGTAGTTTAGAGTGGGTAAGGGAAAAAAGGAAAGGGAAGACTGCCCAGGGGAAGTCAAAAGGAAGGGGAAAGGAGAAACCATGGGAGGGAGAGGGGGGAGGGAGGGAAGGGGGGGGGGGAGGAGTAAGTATGTAAGGGGTGAGGGGGTAGGGAGGCTACAGCATGGGAGGTAGAAGGTGTGTGGTGGAGAGGGAGGAGGGATGTGGTGGAGAGGGAGGAGGGATGTGGTGGGGAGGTAGAAGGTGTGTGGTGGAGAGGGAGGAGGGATGTGGTGGAGAGGGAGGAGGGATGTGGTGGGGAGGGTGGAGGGATGTGGTGGAGAGGGAGGAGTGATGTGGTGGAGAGGGAGGAGGGATGTGGTGGATAGGGAGGAGTGTTGTGGTGGAGAGTGAGGAGAGATGTGGTGGAGAGGGAGGAGGGATGTGGTGGAGAGGGAGGAGGGATGTGGTGGGGAGGGAGGAGGGATGTGGTGGGGAGGGTGGAGGGATGTGGTGGAGAGGGAGGAGGGATGTGGTGGAGAGGGAGGAGGGATGTGGTGGGGAGGGAGGAGGGATGTGGTGGAGGGATGTGGTGGAGAGGTAGGAGGGATGTGGTGGAGAGGGAGGAGTGATGTGGTGGAGAGGGAGGAGGGATGTGGTGGAGAGGGAGAAGGGATGTGGTGGAGAGGGAGGAGGGATGTGGTGGAGAGGGAGGGGGGATGTAGTGGAGAGGAAGGAGGGATGTGGTGGAGAGTGAGGAGGGATGTGGTGGAGAGGGAGGAGGGATGTGGTGGAGAGGGAGGAGAAATGTAGTGGAGAGGGATCAGGGATGTGGTGGAGAGGGAGGAGGGATGTGGTGGAGAGGGAGGAGGGATGTGGGGAGAGGGGAAGGAGGGATGTGGAGAGGGGAAGGAGGGATGTGGTGGAGAGGGAGGAGGGATGTGGTGGAGAGGGAGGAGGGATGTGGTGGAGAGGGAGGAGGGATGTGGTGGAGAGGGAGGAGGGATGTGGTGGAGAGGGAGGAGGGATGAGGAAGGGAGGAGCTATGGGAGAAGGGTGGTGGTGGAGGAGGGACTATGGGAAGGAGTAAGGGTGGTGGAAAAGAAAGAAATGGAGGGACTATGGTAGATGGGTGGTAGGGTGGTAGTGGTGGTGGTAGTGGTGATAGTGGTGGTAGAGGTGGTTTAAAGGAGGCATTATGGTAGATGTGTGGTGGTGGTGGTAGTGGTGGTAGAGGTGGTAGTGGTGGTAGAGGTGGTTCAAAGGAGGTATTATGGTAGATGGGTGGTAGTGAGGTAGTGGTAGTGGTGGTAGTGGTAGATGGGTGGTAGTGGTGGTAGAGGTGGTAGTGGTAGATGGGTGGTAGTGGTGGTAGAGGTGGTAGTGGTGGTAGAGGTGGTAGTGGTAGATGGGTGGTAGTGGTGGTAGAGGTGGTTCAAAGGAGGTATTATGGTAGATGGGTGGTAGTGAGGTAGTGGTAGTGGTAGTGAGGTAGTGGTGGTGGTAGTGGTAGATGGGCGTTAGTGGTGGTAGAGGTAGTAGTGGTGGTAGTGGTAGATGGGTGGTAGTGGTGGTTCAAAGGAGGTATTATGGTAGATGAGTGGTAGTGGTGGTAGAGGTGGTAGTGGTGGTTCAAAGGAGGTATTATGGTAGATGGGTGGTAGTGAGGTAGTGGTAGTGAGGTAGTGGTAGTGGTGGTAGTGGTAGATGGGTGGTAGTGGTGGTAGAGGTGGTAGTGGTGGTTCAAAGGAGGTATTATGGTAGATGGGTGGTAGTGAGGTAGTGGTAGTGGTAGTGAGGTAGTGGTAGTGGTAGTGGTGGTAGTGGTAGATGGGTGTTAGTGGTGGTAGAGGTGGTAGTGGTGGTAGTGGTAGATGGGTGGTAGTGGTGGTAGAGGTGGTTCAAAGGAGGTATTATGGTAGATGGGTGGTAGTGAGGTAGTGGTAGTGGTGGTAGTGGTAGATGGGTGGTAGTGGTGGTAGTGGTGGTAGAGGTGGTAGTGGTGGTAGTAGTGGTAAATGGGTGGTAGTGGTGGTAGAGGTGGCTCAAAAGAGGCATTATGGTAGGATGTCACCGTTGTAAAGGAAGGTGAAGGGTGTCTTGACTCTACTTTTTCACTCTATACCTCCCCCTCTCCCCCTTCCTGTTCACCCCCCCCCCCCCTTCTCTCTCTCTCTCTCTCTCTCTCTCTCTCATTATCTAATATCGGGAGGATCGCATGCTTTCATTAATTTCATTGGGAGGTGTTTAATGTTGGGATTGAAATTAATAATCTAATTTATTCATTTCAATCCCAACACCAAACACCTCCCAATGAAATTAATGAAAGCATGTGACCCTCCAGGGATTCGAACCTGGGTTACCACATACAGATCTTAAACACTCTAACCATTACACCATCAAGACAGTTAAAGTTAATGTAAATGATTATTACATCAATGGTTTTATTTGGCCTTTTCTGTGGTGTACGCTAAACGCCTACAGATACGAGAGGTATAATATAGCGTTACACACACACACTCACTCGCTCTCTGTCTCACACTCTCACACACACACACACTCTCTCTCTTTCTATTTCTTTCTATCTCACTCTCTCTCCTCTCTCTCTCTCTCTCTGTGGACAAAGACTAGACCCACTGGTAACCACAGACACCCCCAACTCAGCGGTGAATACGACAATCAGAGAGGGACACACACGGGGAAGAGGAAGGAGGAAGGTCTTTGGTCACAGTCAAGGCAGGCTTACCCATACAACCCGGACCAACTTCCTGACAGTGACCGCCATGTTGCATATCTCATACCTCATGTTGCATGCATTCATTCCCAGGTCCCCTTCAAGTACAAAAAAAAAAAAAAACAAAAAAAAAAATATATATAGGTATATATATATATATAATTATATATATATATATCCCGGCATCCAGAACCCTCTTAAGCAAATTTTTGTTTTTCCTGTAGAATAAAAGTTCCGGCCAAAGGCAGATTTCCCCTTGAGGGATTTAACAAGTTATGTTAATTCAGAAATTATGAAAAAGGAAATCCTGCTCATCCTTAGCTCTACCCATCCCCCTCTGACTTGGAGGCATTTTTCCCTAATCCAGATCATCAACAAAGAAAAATTCAGACAACATTAACCCGTACAGTACCAGTAATGTCTTTTATATCACATTAAGACAACATTAACCCATACAGTACCAGTAATGTCTTTTATATCACATTAAGACAACATTAACCCGTACAGTACCAGTAATGTCTTTTATATCACATTAAGACAACATTAACCCGCACAGTACCAGTAATGTCTTTTATATCATATTCTAGCCACTATTAGACAATTTTATTCAGCTTAGGAAGGACCTCTAGCAAAAATATGTCCTCAAATCATCCCAACCAACCCTTTTAGCTACCACAAATCCTTCCTAAGCTGCATAATATCGTCTAAATATAGCTAGAATATAATATAACCCACGTCGCTGGTACTCAAAGGGTCAATAGACTAGAGAGGCACTCTGAAAAGTACATACCTCCGCTCATGCTGGCACAGGTATGCGCTCTACCGATTGCCTAAATTGAATCGCTCGGTGCAATTATCTTCTCCGTCCACCAAATTTCGTGAACATCGGTTAACCCCTTCAGACTCATATGACGCAGAGGTTGCAAGAAATACTCTCACTCTTATAATTACCTCTCCAAAATTAGTTTTCTGCCCACAGCTAACTCAAAGACAACTGCAGAGGTTGAAGTAACTAAACTAAAGGGTTCTAAATACCCCTGATGGTAACAAAGGCTTTAAAGTATCCCTAATAGGCTCAAAATCGCGTCATATGTCGGAGAGGGTTAATAACGTTTCCAGAGGCTACGCAATGGAGACTCAAAATGATCCGTAAACTAAGAGGATAGAGAAGTGCCCCCTTAAGGGGAGATTTCCACTTAAGGGATTTTTTTCTTTATCCCTTTCTCCCTCATGTTTAGCCTCATTGCTTTTGAGATTTTAAGACGTTCGCCCCATTAGTTTGGCGATTTTAAGAACTTTCACCCCATTTATGTCACTTTTAACACCTTTCGTGCCATTTAGGTGTCGATTTTTTCCTGGCGAGCGACAGCGAGCCTGTAATTTAAGAGGAACTGGCCTTCGGCCGGGACATTTTTCTACCGAAAAATGTACAAATTTATCTTGAAAGGGGCTCAACGGGGTGCAATTTCAAGCTTAACGGAAGTCTAGGAAACACACTAAAAAACCTCCCCTTCCCCTTTGATGCTCTGACGCGTTTTAGCAGTTTATTTTTGGCTATCATTAGACGGTTTTATGCAGCTTAGGAAGGATCTGTGGGTATTAAAAGGGTAAATACTATCTCAAACAACCCTTTGACTTCCATATACCGTTACTAATCTGAATAAAATCGTCTAATAGTAGCCAGAAAGAGAACAGAAACGCTTATCGGAGCTTGAAAGGGTTAACTAAGATGATAGAGAAATGCCATATTCCCCTCCGTGATCTGGTAGTGACAAGCCGAGTGAGCAGCAGGATGGCCGCTTAAGGGGGGGGGGGGGTTGTATCCATTGGCTTGTATCCATTCGGCCCCATTCAGCCAACTGTTTTAAGACGTTTATCCCCATCCAGGTGTCGATTTATTTCTGGCGAGCGATAGCGAGCCAGCATTGTATGGAGAAATCCGGCTTCGCCGGAGACATTTTTGTATCGAAAAATGTAAAAATTTAGCTTGCCGTTAAAACAAAAATATATATATACTGGCTCGCTACCGCTCGCCAGGAAAATATTGATACCTGGATGGGGGTTAACGTCTTTAAACAGTTGGCCGAATGGGGCCGAATGGATACTAGCCAGAGAAAGAGAGAAGAGGAGAGAAAAAAACAGGTGACCCCCCCCCCCGTTCCCAGACACGCCCCCACCTTCATTCAGTCCCTAGGGCCTAGACCCTTACGAGGATGGATGGAAAATGCTCGCGGCCACCCTAGTTGTAAGATCGCCGGAGTTGTGGGGGTTGGTGGGTGATATGGTCTCTCTCTCTCTCTCTGTATCTCTCTCTCTCTCTCTGTATCTCTCTCTCTCTCTCTCTCTGTCTCTACGTTTTGAGTTTCTGCTGTTTTAGTTATCTCTTTCTGTTTATTGTCTGTCTGGTGCTATTATATCTCCCTCCCTCTCTCTCTCTCTCTCTCTCTCTCTCTCTCTCTCTCTCTCTCTACGTTTGAGTTCCTTCTGTTTTAGTTATCTCTTTCTGTTTATTGTCTGTCTGGTGCTATTATATCTCCCTCCCTCCCACCTCCCCTCCCCCTCTCCTCTCTATCTCTCTCTCTCTCCTCTCTCTCTCTCCTCTCATCTCCTCTCTCCTCTGTGTGTGTGGTGTGTGTGTGTGTGTAGTGTGTGTGTGTGTGTGTGTGTGTGTGTGTGTGTGTGTGTGTGTGTGTGTGTGTGTCTGTGTGTGGAGTAATGATGTAGGATGGTGGGGATTATCGACATGCGAGGCTAAGTACGCATACGAATCACTGTTTGGAAGGCGTAGGAGAAGCGATGAGAGATGTTAAAGAGCAAGAGAGGGAGGGAGGGAGGGAGGGAGGGAGGGAGGGAAGGAGGGAGGGAGAGAGGGAGGGAGGATAGTAAATTAAAGCCTGATTTCGATAATCTTTTTTTTATTAATTTCACTCCAACACCAAATAAAATAAAGAATTGAGAAGAGCAAATCGGAGGAAATACAACACCAAAAAGAAAATTACCAGAGAGAGAGAGAGAGAGAGAGAGAGTGAAATACAGGTTACTTAACCCTTTCAACATCCGAACTCATATATTTTCTGTTTTCTGGATATTATTAAACGATGTTATTCAGTTTAGGAAGGGTATATGGAAGTCAGAGGGTTAACTGGAATAGTCTTTACCCTTATAATTCCCACAGGTCCTTCCTAAGTTGCATAAAATCGTCTAATGATAGCCAGAATAAACTGTCAAAATGCGTCATAGTCTTCAAAGGGTTAAACAGGACAGTAGAAAGAAAGTAGCGATTATTCAGGAAGAGCACATAGCACCCATCTTGCAACACAATCCCACCCCTACTGTGTGCAACTCTCCAACCCAAGAGTGAAACGTTATTATCAATCTTTCTTCTATTTTACAATTGAGTTCTGGAACTATATCCCAGAATCAGTCTTTCCCACTTCCTATGACTTAAATTGCTTCAAACTCCGTGTGTCCAGGCATTTTGGCTCGAACGTCCCTGTCACTCTTTCAACTTTGGGTGAGGCACTCGCCACAGGCAGTTCTGCCTTTTGTCTCCCCCACTCACATAGAAAACACAAATATCATAAAGATCATGAAAACCAAAGAAACTAACAGGAACCTCCAGAGAAGTAAAAAAAAATAAATAAAAAAATAAATAATAAAATGTAAAAAATAAAAAAAATATATATAAAAAAAATGGTAGTACAATAAAAAGGACAGAGGATAAAACAGAAAATAAAGAAGAAGAAAACAACAAAAGGGGAAACTAAGGAAAAGTGAAAAAAGGTGATGCACATATAAATAAAAGTAACCACAAGATTGACAAAAGAGACTATAGAAACTAAAGAATG
>CM064513.1:93550922-93558422 GCA_032716605.1 Paralithodes platypus
TGTGTGTGTGTGTGTGTGTGTGTGTGTGTGTGTGTGTGTGTGTGTGTGTGTGTGTGTGTGGGTGTGTGGTGTATGTATGTATGTGTGTGTGTGTGTGTGTGTGTGTGTGTGTGTGTGTGTGTGCGTGTATGTATGTGTGTGTGTGTGTGTGTGTGTGTGTGTGTGTGTGTATGTATGTGTGTGTGTGTGTGTGTCTGTGTGCATGTGTGTGTGTGCGTTTATGTATGTATGTGTGTGTGTGTGTGTGTGTCTGTGTGCGTGTGTGTGCGTGTGTATGTGTGCGTGTGTGATGTGTGTGTGTGTGTGTGTGTGTGTGTATGTGTGCGTGTGTGAGTGTGTGCGTGTGTGTATGATAAGTACGTCGTGACCTCTTAAAGCACTAACAACCAATTTCCTCTGAGGACAACACAAGTCTGGCTGCACTCCCTGTCCTCTCAGATACAATAATGGCCCATTAGTTTGGCGATGTTAATACCTATCGCCCCATTTCGTTGTCAATTTTAAGACCTTTCATGCCATTTAGTTGTCGATTTTTTCCTGGCGCGCGATAGCGAGCCTGTCATTTTAAGAGTAACCGGCCTTCGGCCGGGAAATTTTTCTACCGAAAAATGTACAAATTTATTTTAAAACAGGTTTAGGGGGTGTTTTTCCAAGTTTGATGGAGGTCCAGCGAGGAAACTAAAAACATAATGAATACATGAATTAAAAAAAAAAAAAAAAAAAAAAAAAAAAAAAAAAGGACCTTAACCCTTTCACGCATATGACGCGATTTTGAGCCTATTGGGGATACTTTAAAGCCTTTGTTACCATCAGGGGTATTTATAAACCTTTAGTTTAGTTACTTCAACCTCTGCAGTTGTCTATGAGTTAGCTGTGGACAGAAAACTAATTTTGGAGAGGTAATTATATGAGTTAGAGAACTCTATTTCTTATTGCTAGTCTGGCAACCTCTGCGTCATAAATGCGTGAAAGGGTTAATACAAATAGGATAAGTGTTTTTTATTATGTGTATATATTAAATGGTGAGCGCTGCCATTGAGTTTATGTAATTATTGCTACGGTATACGTGCAATCGCTGCGGCTCATTATTCGGAAATTATGTACACACCAGTGGAGTGGTAACCAGAATATGCGGGAATTTACTTCAAGGGAGATGATAGGTTGCTTTTCTGGTCACCCTTCTTCCTCATGTTTAGCCCCATTAGTTTGGCGATTTTACGACCTTTCACCCTATCTCTTTGTCAATATTAGGACTTTTGGTACCAGTTAGCTGTCGATTTTTTCCTGGCAAGTGATAGCAAGCCTGTAATTTTAGAAGAAACCGGCCTTCGGCCCGGAAATTTTTCTATCGAAAAATGTACACATTTATCTTGAAGGAGGGTCTTTGGCGTATTTTTTAAAAGCTTCGGAAGTCTAGGAAGGAAACTAAAGGAAAATGATAAAAAATATACAAAATGAGCAAATAAATACGCCCATCCCCCCTTAGTGAGCAAATAAATACGCCCATCCCCCCTTAGTGAGCAAATAAATACGCCCATCCCCCCTTAGTGAGCAAATAAATACGCCCATCCCCACTTAGTGAGCAAATAAATACGCCCATCCCCCCTTAGTGAGAAAATAATTACGCCCATCCCCCCTTAGCGAGCAAATAAATACGCCCATCCCCCCTTAGTGAGCAAATAAATACGCCCATCCCCCCTTAGTGAGCAAAATAAATACGCCCATCCCCCCTTAGTGAGCAAATAAATACGCCCATCCCCCTTAGTGAGCAAATAAATACGCCCATCCCCCCTTAGTGAGCAAATAAATACGCCCATCCCCCTTAATGAGCAAATAAATACGCCCATCCCCCCTTTAGTGAGCAAATAAATACGCCCATCCCCCCTTAATGAGCAAATAAATACGCCCATCCCCCCTTAGTGAGCAAATAAATACGCCCATCCCCCCTTAATGAGCAAATAAATACGCCCATCCCCCTTAGTGAGCAAATAAATACGCCCATCCCCCCTTAATGAGCAAATAAATACGGCCATCCCCCCTTAATGAGCAAATAAATACGGCCATCCCCCCTTAATGAGCAAATAAATACGGCCATCCCCCCTTAATGAGCAAATAAATACGGCCATCCCCCCTTAATGAGCCAATAAATACGCCCATCCACCCTTAATGAGAAATAAATACGCCCATCCCCCCTTAAACCCATTAATGAGCAAATAAATACGCCCATCCCCCCTTAAACCCATTAATGAGCAAATAAATACGCCCCTCCCCCCTTAGTGAGCAAATAAATACGCCCATCCCCCCTTAGTGAGTAAATAAATACGCCCATCCCCCCGTAATGAAGCTCGAACAGTGTGTGGCTTGATAATTACACCAGTTATTACGGCTTGATAATTACAGCAGTTATTACGGTCAGATTTTAGTATGATACAATCTTTTTCGGGCATTTGGGAACGGCACTGGGGATTTTATTTAGCGAATTATAGGCGTGGTATAGTCAGTAGAGCGTCGGCTGCTGATCAAAGGGTCGGCGGATCGAGCCCGCACTGTCAAAATGTTATTGGTAGCTGTCTCAAGGCCCGGGCAACTTGACCTAGCGATTCGTGACAACGGCTAATGTACATGGCAACCCCTTCTCGGGAATTAAGTCGTCTGGAAAAAAAAAAAGAAAAAGAAAAAAAAGTATATATACCTGTCTATATAATTATTATTATATATATAATTATTATTATATATATATATATATATATATATATATATATATATATATATATATATATATATACCGGTATATAATAAAAATAATAATACAAATAATAATAATTATAATCCTATTCTACTCAAGCATTCTGCATTGTGATGATATTATATTTACATGTTAATTTGCTGATAGTCGGCAGTTATATTCAGGCTTTCTGACAGGGGGAAAGGCCTCACTCGCATAGTGGAAAAAAAAAAAAAAAAAAAAAAAAAAAAAAGCAAGACATAAAAAAACAAGTCAGCACCCACACAAGACACCAACACACCAACACACCCATACAATAAACAAACACACACACACACACACCAACATAGTACACAAACATACAAACACACCCATATAATAAACAAACAATCAAACACATACACACACCAGCACCCACACAAGACACCAACATACAAACACACCCACCCATATAAATAAACACACACACACACACATAAGACACACATCAACATACAAACACACTCATGTAAATAATCACACACAGACTCACACGACACCAACATACAAACACACCCATACACATAAACACACACACACACACATATAAATAATCAATTAAACACACACACACACACGACACTTACATACTAATACACCCAGATAAATAAACAACCAATCAAACACACACACACACACACACACCAGCACCCACACACACCCACGAAATCCCAACCAAGAGTAATAAAATTCCACTCTTTATTATTCCCCAATTCTAGTAGTATCATGTTACGTCGGTGGTGGCGCTGCCGTCTATATGTCCGGGAGTCAGCCAGGGGAGACATCTGGTGGTGACAGCCGCAATTAGTCAGCCAGTGTAAACATCACCTCCTATTAGCCATGACGGATACGGTATTCATTGTCCTGGGGAGAGAGATAAAGAGAGAGGGAGTGAGAGTGAGAGTGAGAGTGAGAGTGAGAGAGAGAGAGAGAGAGAGTGAGAGTGAGTGAGTGAGTGAGTGAGTGAGTGAGAGAGAGAGAGAGAGAGAGACAGAGAGAGAGGCCATTTAGCTGTCGATTTTTGTCCTGGCGACCTATAGCGAGCATGTATTTAAGAAGGAACCGGCCGAAGGCCGGTTAATTTTTCTACCGAAAAATGTACAAATTTATCTAGAAGGGGGATCTTGGAGATGATTTTTAAAGTTCGATGGAGATCTAGGATGGGAAAAAAAAAAAAAATAAACAAATAAATCGGCTGTAGGTGGAATGTGATCGACTGAGTACACAAGACCAGCCACACGACACAGTGGTGATTGTTGTGATAAGGGTGATAGCCCCTATCTAACTCAATGGCTTAACAAGGCCTGGTACACAAGATGGCCGCTACCAGAACACCATTAATACGAGGTTATCACTTAAGGGGGTGCTTTATCTGGACCCCCGTCTCCCTCGTGTTTAGCCCCATTAGTCTTGAGATATTAAAACCTTTGCCCCATTAGTTTGGCGATTTTAAGACCTCTCCCTATTTCTTTGTCAATTTTAAAACCTTTACCATTTAGATGTTGATTTTTTTCCCTGGCGAACGATTCTGCAATTTAGGAAATTTATATCGATAGTGGGGGATCTTGGGGTGTAATTTGAAAGCTTGATGGAGGTTTAAGGTGCAAACTAAACACCTCCCCTTAACCCAACTCCTCTGGACTCCCGTAGCCCTCACCTCGCATCACGGTGTATCTCGCCTAATGCCCGGACATTTCTCTTGTTCTCTACCCCGATGTTTATTCATGTGTCTTGTGAGGCGGGTACCCAACTTAAGGGGAGACTGGCCTTTTTTGTTGTTGGTCTATTAATTAATTTATTCCTATATTTCTTAGTTTCCTTGTTAGACCTCCATCAAGTTTAGAAAACCCCCTAGACCCCCCTTCAAAATAGTTTGTAAATTTTTCGGTAGAAAAATTTCCCGGCCGAAGGCCAGTTTTTCCTAGAATAACAGGCTCGCTATTGTTCGCCAGGAAGAAACTAACACCTAAATGGCACGAAAGGTCTTTATATTGACAAATATATGGGCGAAAGGACGTAAAACCCCCAAACTAATGGAATGATCGTCTTAAAATCTCAAAATATATGGGGTTAAAGATGAGGGAGATGGGGGTCCAGAAAACTCCATCATCTCCCCGTAAGGACTCGAGACAGAGGGTTATCGCGGATTGGATCTTAAGTGGCGGATCTCGGGTGTTCACATGACCGAGTTGTAACACACACTTTTTGTTTTTCTTATTGGTAGTTATGGAAATAAAAATGCAGGCGAGCTGAACAAGATATGAAAAGTGTTCTTTCTTTATTACAAGTTATAGTTAGTTATAACCAAATCTAAGAATTAATTGGCAACGATTATATAAACATATTTCAATTAGTTGTGTAAAGGGGCCTTCACATCTCGCAGATTTTGTTCACGAGGTTTACGACAATGAAAATCGGCGTTAATTGGTGAAAGATGGGCACGATTACATTGTGAAATGAGCGTATAGGACGATGGTGTAACGACTGTAAAACGACAATCACAGAGGGGGGAGGGGGGGGGGGAGGGGGAATGAGGGCACAACGATGGCACAAAAATGGTCGTGACATCGGGCCACGACCTGGTAGTGACCTGGGAAGACCAAGACATGTCGACACAACTGTGTTACAACAGCAGTACGACGAACGGGCATGTCATGCATGGCACAGTCATGTCAGGTGTCGCAGTCTTTGATCGTTAACACACTATGTAACGATCAGACTTTACGGCGTTGTAAGCACACATGACACCTTTACAACCATCGTCTTCCCGTCGTTTTAAGGTCGTGTGTGGTCGGTGCCATTAGACGTTGTCAACCTTAGGCACAAAAGTGCCACGACGGTAATGAGGGTGCCTTGACGGTATTACGAGGGTGACGAAGGTGTCACGCTGGTAACATGCAGGTGCCATGGCAAGACACAATAGTTTAATTTCACACAATTTTGTGCATGCTCAAAACTTTCGCCCACTAAGCCAGCATGTGAGGACGTGGTGGGGATGCTGAGAGGAGGCCCCAAACCGCGGGCCGTGTATAGACGACCACGCCGAAGATAGCATGTCCACGTGTGCTAAGTCAGGGATTGTCGTGAACATAGAAGGCTAGATATGAAGGGCCCTTAAAAGCAATTGACTACTTGCGAGTTTCATGCTATAAGGAAGTTGAAGCTGTAGATATTGGTATTAAGCAGAATAAACAGAGAAACTACAGTCGCTGTACAATTATAGATACATAAAACCAAGTTCATCATATTGACATTTAGGTGTATATTTTTTCCTTGGCCAGCGATAGCGAGCCTGTAATTTAGGAGGAACTGGCCTTTGGCTGAGAAATTTTTCTACCCAAAAATGTATAAATGTATTTAGAAGGGGGATCTTGGGGATATTTTTGTAAGTTTGATGGAGGTGTAGGGAGGAAACTAAACAAAATTATAAATAGATAAAATAATCGACCAAAATACAAACCCTTTCCCCCATAATATAGTCCCAGAAAATCAAGGCCAAGTCTGTTTTCCCACGAGATCTCCGCCCGACAGTAATTTGTAACACGGATATTAATGACTCTCCGTGGCAATTACAGAAGGTATAAAGGCGGTGCTATACGAGCGATTTTTCCGACAATTTTTACGGGCAATTGTAGTCTGGCAGCTACAAAAAAATTAAGTTCCGTAAGCAATACACAACACAAAATATAATCTACTTTCGATCAAGTTTCCGGTTCCAATGCGAAAGAGCCGAGAAAAAGTACGGGAAAAAAGTACGGGAAAAAAACTTGCTCGTCGAATATTGCCGGAAAAAGCGCTAGTGTGACACCACCTTAAGGGGGGTGACCTGCTTTTTGTTATTTCTGTCCTTTTCTCTCTTTCTCTGGCTTGTATCCATTTGGCCCCATTCAGCTTACTGTTTTAAGACGTTTATCCCCATATAGGTGTCGATAATATTTCGAGCCATATTATTATTTATTTACTCCAGCCCCCCCCCCCCCCAGACCACCTTCAACCTGTATAAAAACCCGTACCCCGAACCCCTTAATGGGAGGTTTTTAGTTTGGTCTCTAGATATCCATCAAGCTTAAGATTACACCCCTTTGAGCCCCTTTCAAGATCAATTTGTAATTTTTTCGGTAGAAAAATGTCCCGACTGAAAGCCGGTTCCTCTTAAATTACAGGCTCGCTATCGCTCGCCAGGATAATATTGACACCTAAATGGCACGAAAGGTCTTAAAGTTGACAGAAATGGGTCGAAGGTTCTTAAAATCGTCAAAATAATGGGGCGAACGTCTTACAATTAGAAAATCAATGGGGCTAAACATGAGGGAGAAATGAGTCAAGAAAAAAATCCCTCAAGTGAAAATCTCCCCTTAAAGTTAAATACCCCCCCCTCCCACCCTTCAACCTGAATGAAATCCCCGCCTAACCATTCCTTCAGGCTTTCGCTCGCTTTGGTAGAAAAATGTCTTATATAAGTAACACCCCGTTCTTAACATTAATCATCAATAACATACCCTAATGTACTTGAATAAACTAATTAAAGCACATGGTCCTCCCGGGATTCGAACACGGGACACCACACCCAGAACCTAAGCACCTAAACCATTACACCACCAACACAGTTAGAGGTCGAGTACACGATCTAAACAGGGTCTAAACAGGTGCAGAAGGGTGGAATGGGGATGGGAGGGGGAGGGGGTCATGTGTGTCAGTGTCAATGTCGAGTTATAAAATAAACCTCCAAAAGATGA
>CM064513.1:93560922-93664584 GCA_032716605.1 Paralithodes platypus
TTTTCCATTTGACGGTAGATTAAATTCCTTAAGCCGGTATCACACGACAGCTTTTATAGTCAACATTCGATGATCAAAATTTTTCTGGCAACATTTCAGGAATATGTTGCACTGGTATCGGAAACTACAATGGTGATAGATCAATTTAGGTGACAGAAATGTTGTATATGTTTACTTCATAAGCTGCCAGACCAGTGTTGAGTATAAATGTTGAGGGAAAAAGTGCTCGTGTGATACCGGCTTTAGCAAGTGATTTATCTATTAATAATGGAACAATATGAAATCGCGATGTCGTTTATCATATAAATAGCAAAATTTTAAAATCAATATATTTGTTTTCTTTCAAAATCTTGGTAATAGCCGAGTAATCAAGCTGGGGACATGGCAATTTACCGCCAGCTGGAAGTAAACAGACTATAGTGTAATATAGTGTACACTCGGATGTCATAGTCTCTAGCCCACTCATACATATTCGTTGACTTCACCTAGTACTAACTATGGAACGATATCTCTATAAACCAACTTATCAATATAATTTTCTATAAATCAACTACAAAACTATATATATAATTTATTGAAAAGAAAGTTCTATCCCAAATATAATCCAGATATTTATAATTGCATAAAGAAAAACATATGTGGTCCTCGATTTCGCAAGTATGGTATCCGAGTGTACTGTCCACCAAATGTCTCCGGTGTACAATGCTTGTACATCACAAGCACTCGCCCTGAGCATCACTCAATTATATTTATATCTTCCATCTTCACCCTACACGCAACCCTCCACATCTACTGTACCATCTCGGGTGAGGGCTGGTCCTATCCAGAGTGAGGCTTGGCATCCTCTACCCAACCTTAGCCGTCTCTTTTACTGTACTACTTTTCTTTCTAGGTGCTGGCGAGATCGCCCGATTTGGGTAGCACTGCAAAGGGGGCTGCGGACGGTGGGGGCATTGGCCCGGGGGTACAAACCCGTGGACTGATGATCCCCTCCCCCGTTGCCCTCTCATAGACAGATCTCATCTCACCCTGGGCCGAGCATCTGGAGCGGATTCGGTCTACCGGACTCGGGACTGTTCGGCCAGACAGTCTGGGGAACTACAATAACAACAACGACTGTACCATCTTATCCGGGTTTCTTTCACCCCACACCTAATGTATCCCCTCCTTAGCGATCCTGGAGGTACTGAAGGCCGGGAATATATAACCTCCCACCTCCCCCACCCCAAATGACATGCCGGGCTATGACGAGATTATTACTCAGCGGGACGCGTAATGCACATCCTGAGAAGAGTAGTAGCAGTGAATGCTTCGGTTTTTATGGGTGCTCGGGAGAAGTGTTGGCTGTCACTGGGTCGGGAGTTATGCATCCAGGGCTCCACCGGGAATGTAAGTGTGTTGGGGGTGAGTGGAGGAGAGGGGGGAGGGAGGAGAGGAGTCGGTGAGTGGGGGTAGGGGAAGTGGGGAGGGCGGAGAGTGGGGGTAGGGGAAGTGGGGAGGGTTGTGAGTGAGGGTAGGGGAGGTGGGAGGGGTTGTGGGTGGGGGTAGGAGAAGTTGGGAGGGTTGAGAGTGTGGGGGGAGTTGTGAGTGAGGGGTGGTTTGTGAGTGGGGGTAGGGGAAGTGGGGAGGGTTGTGAGTGGGGGTAGGGGAAGTGGGGAGGGTTGAGAGGGGGGAGGGGTATAGGAGGAATGCAGGGACAGTCGAAAGCAAAAGATCGCCGAAAATATGTATATTTTTTGTTTTGGTGTACAAACTAAGGAAAGGGACAGTAGCTTAACACTATTACATCGTGAAACAAATAGTACAGTCGGCCAAATAAGTGATGTCGCGGCACCAAGTATATTTCCATCAATAATTGGTATCAGCAATATCTAAGCATTACTTCATCGTTTCCAGTGAGATACACAAACATGTTCCTATCTTTACACACCCTATTCAACATCTGACAGACATTAATACAGCATACAGCGAGAAAAACGTCATGACAGCGGCGACAAGACTTATTTGGCCAACTGTATTACCAACGTGCTATTAGAGACAGATTCGGATTATTAACCCTTTGAATCCCAGCGACGTTATATATTTTATTCTAGCTATATTTAGACGATATTATGCAGTTTAACAAGGATCTGTGGTAGTTAAAAGGGTTGGTTGAGATAGTTTGAAGCCTTATTATTGCTAAGGGTCCATCCTAAGCTGAATAAAATCGTCTAATCATTACCAGCATATAATTAACCCTTTCACGCATTTATGACGCAGAGGTTGCCAGATTAGCAATAAGAAATAGAGTTCTCTCACTCTTATAATTACCTCTCCAAAATTAGTTTTCTGCCCACAGCTAACTCAAAGACAACTGCAGAGGTTGAAGTAACTAAACTAAAGATGTCTAAATACCCCTGATGGTAACAAAGGCTTTAAAGTATCCCCAAATAGGCTCAAAATCGCGTCTTATGTCGGAGAGGGTTAAAAGGATGTCACTGGTACTGGACAGGTTAAGGGGAGATTTCCACTTGAGGGATTTTTTTACTGAACTCCTTTCTCATTCAGGTTTAGTTAGCCCCATTGTTTTTCCAATTTTAAGACGTTTGCCCCATTATTTTGACGATTTTAAGAACTTTCAACCCATTTCTGTCAATTTTAAGACCTTTCGTGTCATTTAGGTGTCGATTTTTTCCTGGCGCGCGATAGCGAGCCTGTAATTTAAGAGGAACCGGCTTTCAGCCGGGACACTTTTCTACCGAAAAATGTAAACATTTATCTTAAAAGGGGCTCAAGGGGGTGTGATTATAAGTTTGATGGAAGTCTAGGGAAAGCACTAAAAACCTCCCCTCAAGGAAACATATCTAGTACCTCATATTTAACGAGGATTGGGAGTTAGATTTGTATGCGAACTTATGTTGTTGACTGTTCGACTTACATCCGGTACTTCAGGAAATATTAATAAGCGGTAATGATGATACTATGTGTGTCTGTGTGTGTGTTAGTGTTGTGTGTGTGTGTGTATGTGTGTGTGTTAGTGTGTGTGTGGACAAGCGGTGGTGTGCTGAAAAGTACAAAATTGACTAAATATGTAGGTTTGCAGGTACATGAGGTTTGGGGCGACAGTTTAAGTGTACACACCTCTTTAAAATGCGTTGAAATGGAGTGTTTTCGGTTAGGTTAGGTAAGTTAGGTTAGGTTAGGTTAAGTTGTATCTAGATAGTTATATTTAGGTTTAAAAATCGAAAAATGTACTCGTAAGCATGCATAATGAACGTGTGTACCGATAAACACACCACCGCTTGGATGTGTGTGTGTGTGTGTGAAAGGTGTAGATGGTGGTAAAGGTGTGTGTGTGTGTGTGTCTGGACTAGGTATTTGGAACAGGGTATAGGAGTGTGCCTTATGGTAGTTCCCCAGGGAGCGGGAGGTGGGCGGGGAGGTAGGGAAGGTTAGCAGGCAGTGGCGAGGGCGGGAGAGGAGTCTGAATGAGGACGGGGAGGTAGGAAAGGTTAGCGGGCAGTGGCGAGGGCAAGAGGGGAGTCTGAATGAGGACGGGGAGGTAGGAAAGGTTAGCGGGCAGTAGCGAGGGGGGGAGGGGAGTCTGAATGAGGACGGGGAGGTAGGAAAGGTTAGCGGGCAGTGGCGAGGGCAGGAGGAGAGTCTGAATGAGGACGGGGAGGTAGGGAAGGTGTTATCACACAGGGTGATGTGATGCGTCTAGTGCAGTAGCATGTTGGTGTAGTGCTGCTTGCTTGCATGCAATTCTCGCTTTCAGCTGCTGCCGCTGGCTAACCCTTGTGGTGAAAAGGGGAGCCGAGTGCGTAAGTCTCCCTCTGCCAGTACATAGCCTCTCCATCACCAAGACTCCTATTGTGCCTCCCCGGGGCCACACACGGTAACTGGGTGTCTTGCGACCCCAGGCTAAATCAATAGGGGATCTCGGGGCATGCGGTGGCCCCCAGAGGTATGATGTGCATCCTTGTCATCTACCAACAACCGCACACACCCACTGCCTTGTGGGTTAGTCTAGTAAGACAAAGGCTAGGGGAGCACACCCTGAGAGAAAAGCAGACGTTGGGGTCACGTCCTGGCGGTTTCCGACAAACTGGAATTCCGGCATTCCCCTGCAGTATTGAGCAGGAGCTGGTCGTCATGGGTCACCCCCTTGCCATCAGCAACCCCTGTTCAGTACCAAGATAGTGAAGTTGGAACTGCGCACCTCCCTCGGCACTCTAAACTCTTCTATGCGCAGGTTTTCTCTTCCTGCTTTGCAGGAAGGGAACGTCATCATCGGATTACGATGGACTACCATAAGCAAGTGTGTGTGTGTGTGTGTAATTCACTTGCTTGTTCGTCAAGGAGAATCCACACAATGCGAGCTAAGCTCATTATTATCGCGCCTCCTTAACTGGGAATGTATTGCGTGAAATGCATGTTAAGTGTTTATGTATCGTTGGAATGGCTGTGGATGTGTGTGTAGTCTGTATTTTAGCCAATTGGCAACATCTGGAAACGAAGGCTTAGGGTTAATCTGTACGATACCATTCCCACCACGGTACCAGTCTCACCCGAAGGCTTAGGTTGAGCAGTAGCTTAGGTTGACCAGTACGATACCCATCTCACCTTGTAACCGATCACCAACCCCAGATGGGACGTCACAACTTCGTCCACTTATACCAGGTTCCTATTTATACTGCTAGGTGAACACCGTTAGGAGACTTGCCCAAATGTCTCATCCCCGCCCGGGTCTCGAACCCGGGACCCTCTGGTTGTGAGCCAGACGCGCTATCAGTTACGCCACGGGGAGGTGTGTGCGTGCGTGTATTACCGCAAGTGTGTGTACGTGTGTGTGTGTGTATGTCGCCGTACGCCGGTATGTATTCAGAAACCCCAGCTATTAGTCGGTGGTGTGGCATTACCCATTGTTGATGTTATCGTGGTTCGAGCCCCGGTGCTGTGGCTGTTATCTTCCGTACCTGGGTTATCAAGCGTGACACACTCGGGCACAGCAGGCAGTCTGACCCGAGATTCACTATAGTGTATTTAACCCTTTCACGCACATATGACGCAGAGGTTGCCAGATTAGCAATAAGAAATAGAGTTCTCTCACTCTTATAATTAGGCTACCTCTCCAAAATTAGTTTTCTGCCCACAGCTAACTCAAAGACAACTGCAGAGGTTAAAGTAACTAAACTAAAGGTTTCTAAATACCCCTGATGGTAACAAAGGCTTTAAAGTATCCCTAATAGGCTCAAAATCGCGTCATATGTCGGAGAGGGTTAAGGGGGGAAGGTTGTTATTTTTCTGGCCCCATTTTTCCCTCATGTTTAGCCTTGTTAGTGGAAGGTTATGTTACAAATTGTACAGTATAAACGAGTTGATAGTTATGAATGGCAGAGGTGATGTATGTGTGTAACTTCATAAGACATGATTAATGAAGGGATGCATATGAATTAGGTGATACATGTATCTAAAGTTAAAACATGATAAATGAAGTGATGTATATGAACGACAAAGATAATATATTTGGTCTAAAGTTACAAGATATGATAAATAAGAACATAAGAAAATGGGAGTCTGCAAAAAGCCGATCGGCCCATACAAGGCAGATCCCTGTCACATCCAACCCCAATTACTAGGCCCAATTATAGGCCCTGAATGAACGATATATATGAATGATAAAGGTAACGTGTTAGTTTATAATTGCTAGGATAAATGAGATGATGTCTGTAAATGACCGTAAGTTTATAAGATATGATAAGATATGATACATGAGGTGATGTGTATATGAATGGCCCAAAGTTTACAAGATATGATAAATGAGGTGATGTGTATGAATGACAGAGGTAAAGTACAGTATCATGAGTGTGATGTGATAATTTATGTGTCTACGTTAAAGCAAATGATAAATAAAGTGGTTATATGAATGAAAAAGATAATTTATGTGTCTAAAGTTATAAAATATGATAAATAAAGTGATGTTATATGAATGACAAAGATAATTTATGTGTCTAAAGTTATAAAATATGATAAATAAAGTGATGTATATGAATGACAAAGATAATTTATGTGTCTAAAGTTATAAAATATGATAAATAAAGTGATGTATATGAATGACAAAGATAATTTGTGTCTAAAGTTATAAAATATGATAAATAAAGTGAGGTATATGAATGAAAAAGATAATTTATGTGTCTAAAGTTATAAAATATGATAAATGAAGTGATGTATATGAATGACAAAGATAATTTATGTGTCTAAAGTTATAAAATATGATAAATGAAGTGATGTTATATCTTATATGAATGAAAAAGGTGATATATGTGTCAGAAGCTAAACTATATGATAAATTAAGGGGAGATCCTTCACTTTTTTTTTCCTCGCTAGACCTCCATCAAGCTTAAAATGAAGCCCCCTAGACCCCCTTTCAAGATAAATTTGTAAATTTTTAGGTAGAAAAATGTCCTGGCCGAAGGCAGATTCCTCTTAAATTACAGGCTCGCTATCGCTCGCCAGGAAAAACATCGAGACCTAATTGACAGGAAAGGTCTTAAAATTGACAGAAATGGGGCGAAAGTTCATAAAATCGCCAAACTAATGGGTCTAAAGATGAGGGAGAAGGTGGTCTAGAAAAGCGACTCGTCTCCCCTTAAGTGATGCACATGAATGACAAAGGTGAGGTATTTGTGTGTGTAAATTTAAAAGATACGATAAATGAGGTGATGTGTATAGGTTGTGTACAGGTTGTCCCATAACCTGTAGGTGATGTTATCCTGGGGTCCTTCTTATCATACAGCCTGTCACTCTAAACCCTCTTACTGGGCCTTGTAACTTAAGGGGGGTGACCTGTTTTTTTTTTTCTGTTCTTTTCTCTCTTTCTCTGGCTTGTATCCATTTGGCTCCATTCAGCCTACTGTTTTAAGACGTTTATCCCCATCCAGGTGTCAATTTTTTTTACTGGTGAGCGGTAGCGAGCCAGCATATTTTTTAATTTTGTTTGACAGCAGGCTAAATTTGTAAATTTTTCGAAAGAAAATGTCTCCGGCGAAGCCGGATTTCTTCATATAATGCTGGCTTGCTATCGCTCACCAGGAAGAAATCGACACCTGGATGGGGATAAACGTCTTAAAATAGTTGGCTGAATGGGGCCGAATGGATACAAGCCAGAGAAAGAGAGAAAAAGGACAGAAATAACAAAAAGCAGGTCACCCCCCTTAACGTGTGTCCTTCAGGCACGCACACACTCACTCATACTCTCTCTCTCTCTCTCACACACAAACACTCTCTCTCACACACAAACACACTCTCTCACACACAAACACGCTCTCTCATATACACACACACATACACACACACACACACACACACACACGGTCACAGTGGCCGAGCGCAGTAAGTCACCATACTCTAGTCGCTTGACCCAGGTAGAGCGGGTTCGATCCCAGCTACCTGCCGGTGAAATTTCTGTCAAAAACTTCCCGGGCTGTGTAGGTAAGGTGTGGATGCGCCACCTCTGGGTTCCACCTGGTTCCCTGCCCACATCCTACCCCTTCTGGAGGTATGTAGGCGCCCTTGTGGCAGCCAGAGTCAAATCTGTTATAAGTTAGGTTAAGGAATTGTGTATTTTCAGCCTCATTGGCTGCCGGCTCGAAATAAACCGATTATTATTATTATTATTATTATTATTACTATTTCTCTCCCACACCCACACTCCCCCACACACACACACATTCTCTCACACTCACACACTCTCACTCTCTCTCACACACAGCTGATTTTATTTGATTAGAAAAGTGAACTACGATGCCAGGTTGAAAGTGTTCAATCTCTTATCATTGGAAACGCGTAGACTAAGAGGTCAACTCACTGAAGTGTATTATGTTAGATGAGTTTAACAACGTGAACTTTAACAATTGATTTACCTCAAATGAATACAACACGCAACCATTGCTGGAAGTTAGATATCAAGAAATTTAGCATTGGTAGGCTATACGTGGACACTTTTCTCTTAAATTTGTGTTTTCTATAGGGAACAAAATTCCTTCAAAAGTTGTAAATAGTTTAAGAAAATAAAATTACGTGTTCTGTAAGAATTGCAATATTTGTGCTGCACTACACAATCTGTCTATTTTAATTACATTATCTCCCTGGAATGGACCGTAAGATTTTTTATATATTATTCCTTGTAACTTAATGTAATTCCCCTCCATCAGTACTATATGCATATCTAATGTTATCCTGTCGCAATCTCCTTCCCTACCCACCTACCACCACCACCCACCTACCTACCACCACCACCCACTTACCTACCACCACTTCCACCCACCTACCACCACCACCCACCTACCTCCCTACCCACCTACCTAACACCCCCACCACGACCACCTACATACCTCAATCACCCACCTACCACCACCCACTTACCACCACCACCCACCTATCACCAGCACCACCACCTTTCACCACCACCCACGTACCTCCACCATTAGTTTCGGATTATACGGAGGTTCGAACTGTAGTCATTAATACGTGGTCAACAATGGTCATCACCACAAGCACCACCAAACCTGCTATCGCCGGAAGAACGCCAATATGTAAACACCTTCAGCACCCCTCCATCCATTCTCAACGCCAGCAACACCACCATCAACAACACCTTCATCACATAATTCACCATCACATATCACAACACCCCCACCATTACCTCACAACACCATCACTAACCATCACCACCACCACCACCACATCACTCAACACCACCACTATCACAGCACTCACCATCACCACCATCACCACCACAACAACACCTTTAGCAACTTCAGTATATCATCATTTATCTTCCATTAACACCACAATGCAACCACTAAAAGGAATGTCACTACAGCTACTCGGAGATAGATCGATAGAGAATAGATAGATATAGATAGATAGATAGATAGATAGATATAGATAGATAGATAAACAAAGGATAGATAGATAGAGATAGATAAAAAAAAAAACTAGACCCCACTTCGAGATAAATTTGTACATTATTTGGTAGAAAAGTCCCCCTCCTAAAATCACTGGATCGATATCGCTCACCAGGAAAAAATCGACACCTGTAAGGCACGAACAGTCCTAATGATAAAAGAAATGGGGCAAAAGATCATAAAATCGCCAAACTAAAGGAACGAACGTCTTAAAATCTCAAAACGAATGGGGCTAAACATGAGGGAGAAGGTAGGCAAGAAAAAACAACCATTCCCCTCCTTAAAACAACAGGAGGAAGATTCATACACCAGTCTTCCTCTGAGCTACCTCATTTCCATCACATGCATCACCCGAACCCCTAAATTCACCATCACAATCTTCATCTCAACTCCTACAATCACCACCAACGCCATTTCGAATCCAGTGAGGCCATAAGTTCCGGAGTTTAGGTGTTTGGGGCACTCCTAGGGACTTTAGATGTGGGCAGAGTACCTAGATTAACAGAGGATGTGGGCAGAGTACATAGATTAACAGAATCACTCTCAGGGACTTTGGATGTGGGCAGAGTACCAAGATTAACAGAACACTCCTACGGACTTTAGATGTGGGCAGAGTACCTAGATTAACAGAGGATATGGGGAGAGTGTCTAGCTTAACAAAACCACTCTCATGGACTTTAAATGTGGGCAGAGTACCAAGATTAACACAATAATCCTAGGGACTTTAGATGTGGGCAGAGTACCAAGATTAACACAATAATCCTAGGGACTTTAGATGTGGGCAGAGTACCAAGATTAACACAATAATCCTAGGGACTTTAGATGTGGGCAGAGTACCTAGATTAACCCAATACTCTCAGGGATTTTAGATGTGGTCAGAGTACCTAGATTAACAGAACCACTCCTAGGTACTTTAGATGTGGGCAGAGTACCTAGATTAACAGAACCACTCCTAGGTACTTTAGATGTGGGCAGAGTACCAAGATTAACCCAATACTCTTATGGATTTTAGATTTGGGCAGAGTACCTAGATTATCAGAATCACTCTTGGGGACTTTATATGTGGGCAGAGTACCAAGGTTAACATAAAACTCTCAGGGACTTTAAATGTGGGCAGAGTACCTACATTAACATAGCACAAGCATAAAGGATCCCAGTAGAGAAGTCACTGGGTGGCATCTTGATTCCCTGACTATTATAACGCCTTTTACCATTATTAAGACGGACCCCAAGTTATTTAAGAGGGTATATTGAGATTGTTTATACCCATTTGAGTCATGGAGGTAGATTATAAACTAAAGAAAATAGTCTAATGGTAACCAGCATATGAGGAAAATAACGTAATGGTGGTGAAGGAGTGATAAGTACTCGTGCTAATCAGAGCAGTTAATTATAGATTGATGGCTAGTAATATAGAAACCAGCTCTATAAGTTTAATAATGAAGTGTAGTAACATAGCATGCCTAAGAATAAAAATGGCGTCCGAATGTCAAGTTAACGGTACCCTGTTCAGCCAAGCTACCCTTACACGCGGGCTCCCTCACACGGACCCCTGCGCGCGCCTCACCGACCCCCCGCCGCGCAGGACCGTGTGACAAGCGACGATCTGATAGCGAAATGACGGCCGCCTCGTAGCTTGTTTGTCGTCAACGAAAGCTTTGTTAGTGTCGCGACTGAGTTAAGGGGAGACTGACCGTTTGTTTGGTCTATTAATTAATGTATTCATATATTTTTTTTAGTTTCCTCCCTAGACCTCCATCAAGCTTAGAAAAACAACCCCTAGACCCCCCTTCAAGATAAATTTGTAAATTTTTCGGTAGAAAAATTTCCCGGCCGAAGGCCGGTTCCTCTTAAAATTGCAGGCTCGCTTTCACTCGCCAGGAAAAAGTCGACACCTAAATGACACGAAAGGTCTTAAAATTGACAACGAAATGGGGCGAAAGGTGTTAAAATCGCCAAACCAATGGGCCGAACGTCTTATAATCTCAAAACTAGTGGGGCTAAACATTAGGGAGAAAGGGGGTCCAGAAAAACGATGCGCCTCCCCCTTAAGCAGAGACAGTATCGCAATCAGCCACCTCCGCCTATGATGGATCAGGCTTTGTCCGCCATCGTTCGGGGTTGTTCGAGTCCCGTGCTGAAGGGGGGGTGGAGTCTGTGTATGTTTTGATTTTTTTTTGTTTTTTTTTTTAATATTTTTTTTTTATTATTTTCGCTTTGATTCGTCCGTTTTCCTTTTTGTTTTTCTTCCGTTGTTATTATTTTTTTTTCCATTGTGTTTTTCTTCCTTTTTTATTATTACTTTTTTCCTTTGTGTTTTTCTTCCCTTTTTATTATTCTTTTTTCCTTTGTGTTTTTCTTCCTTTTTTCCTTTGTGTTTTTCTTCCTTTGTTATTATTCTTTTTTCCGGTTTGTTTTCTTTCTTTTTATTATTTTGTTTTGCCCTTTTCGCTTGTCTTCTGTTCTGCTATTTTTTTATTTTCCCTTTCGCTCTTCTTCTTTTTGTTTTTTGTTTTTTTCCGAGGGGGTAGGTTGTTGTGGGTGATTTTGAACCAATGTCCGCTGCTGTTTCAAGGGAGGAATGCGTCAAGGGTGGTAGATTCTCCCTCTCTCTATATATCTATCTATCTATCTATCTATCTATCTATTATCTATCTATCTATCAATCTATGTAAAATTTAACGCTCTGAACACCCGATGACGCATTTCATCATTTGGTTTTGGCTAGTAGATTTTTTTTTTTTTTTTTTTTTTCTATATTCCAACTTACTTCCTCTCGGGCATAGGCTGAGAGCCTTAACATTCGCCACTTTACAATGAACAGTGAAGCCCGTGAGGTCTTGTTCCAGTCTAGGGAGTGAGACATGTGAAGCACGTAGAGTACAACGAGCACCTGCCATCTTGCCTTCACATGAGGCACGGTGCTCACTCATGGCCCGAAACGACCCCATCTCTGAAGCCACCTCGTTCCCGTGCTTCACTGTCTCAACCCCTACACTAGGACTCTCACACTTACACACACACAACGCCACCTGTTGAGCAGATAACTCACCAGGCATTGCACCCCTATAGCATATTTTGAAGATGGGAATATTCATACAGTGCTATTTAATCAGGGAACAATGAGGGTATTTTATTGACGTTTCGGTGGGCTTGTGGTAATGCACTGATACCAGGTACAGCACAAATTCCATCCCAATAATATCTTCCCATTGATACATCGGGATTTGAACCCGGGACCTTTGGATTACCAGGCCAGTGGCAAGACCACTCCACCACACCTCCCCTAATACAGCACAGATATTATTCAGCTGATAGAGGAATTATGGAGGCCTGAGGGGTAATTAATATTGTTGTACCCTTTTCATACCCAGAGATCTTTCCTAAGCTGCTTAACTCTTTCACGCTTTTATGACGCAGAGGTTGCCAGATTAGCAATAAGAAATAAGAGTTCTCTCACTCTTATAATTACCTCTCCAAAATTAGTTTTCTGCCCACAGCTAACTCATAGACAACTGCAGAGGTTGAAGTAACTAAACTAAAGGTTTCTAAATACCCCTGATGGTAACAAAGGCTTTAAAGTATCCCTAATAGGCTCAAAATAGCGTCATATGCGTGAAAGGGTTAATATTGTTGTACCCTTTTCATACCCAGAGATATTTCCTAAGCTGCTTAAAATTGGCTAATGATGACCACAATAACACTTAAACACGCGTCTTAGGTCCTGAAGGAGTTAATACTATCCACTAAATCATGAGGATATTAAATCAGGTTAGGCAACTTAGGTTATAAAAGTAGTAGAAACTATATGTTTAACCCCATCCGTACCGGCGACGCCTTTTTAACCCTTTGAAGCTCTGACGCGTTTTAGCAGTTTATTCGGGCTATCATTAAACGATTTTATGCAGCTTAGGAAGAATTTGTGGGTATTTAAAAAGGTAAAGACTATCTCAATCAACCCTCTGACTTCCATATACCCTTCCTAATCTGAATAAAATCGTCTTATATTAACCAGAAAATAGAAAAGAAACGCGTATTGGAGCTTGAAAGGGTTAATTTTATTGTTGGTACATTTAGACTATTTTGTGCAGTTAAAGAAGGATCTGTGGTAGTAAAAAGGGTCAGAGGTGATAGTTCGAAGCCTGTTAATTGCTGGAGGCCCTTTTTAAACTGAATAAAATCGTCTAATAGTAGCCAGAATAAAGTTAAAAGGACGTCGCCGGTACGGTGGCGCTAATAAGTCATGTCTCAGCTGTCATTACGTTTGGCTTGCTCTGTGCTGTATTGATGTCTGTCGGATGTTGAGTAGGGTGGGGATGTGTAGGAACATTTTGGTATATCTCACTCAAAAAGAAGAAATCATGTGTAAATATTGTTGATACCAATTATTGATCAAAACATAATTGGTGCCGACACATCACTTATTAGGCCGACTGTACATAAGAAGTTAACGGGAGATGGGTCGCTTTCCTGGACCCCTTTCTCCCTCGTGATTAGCCCAATTTGTATTAAGATTTAAGACCTTTCGCCCCATTTCTTTGTTAATATTAAGACCTTTCGTGCTATTTAGGTGTCGATTATTTTCCTGGAGAACGATAGTGAGCCTGTAGTTTTGAAAGAACTAGCCTTGGGCCGGTACATTTTTGTACCGAAAAATGTACAAATTAATCTACAAGGGGCATCTAATGGATGTTTTTTTAAAGTTTGATGGAGGTCTATGGAGGAAACTATACAAATAATGAATATATACATTGAACTGAAGGGGTTGAAATATTTAGCCTTGTTCATCCTGGGAAATATTTAGTCTTGTTTGTCCTGGAAAATATTTAGTCTTGTTCGTCCTGGGAAATATTTAGCCTTGTTCATCCTGGGAAGTATTCAGCCTTGTTCATCCTGGGAAGTATTTATTCTTGTTCATCCTGGGAAGTATTTATTCTTGTTCATCCTGGGAAGTATTTATTCTTGTTCATCCTGGGAAGTATTAAGCCTTGTTCATCCAGGGAAGTATTCAGCCTTGTTCATCCTGGGAAGTGTATCTAGTCAGCGGTCGGTATGTCCCCAGGACTAGAATGGGAAGTATGCGTCCGGGATGCCATTGTATCTTATGCAACCGGGATGGGACAAAAGGCGCCTTCACACCACCCGGATGTCCGACATTTTATGCAATTTGATTAATCGTTAGATATGGGCCATAACAGATAATGCAAAATCTTGTCAATTGTTTCTACCTCTTGATTTTGGATGCCGTTATTGAGCAAACGTAAGCATTTAAATGAGCTTAATCCCTTGAGGATTAGAACGCGTTTCGGTAGTTTATTTTGGCAATTATTAGACGATTGTATACTGTTTACGAAGGATCTCTCCGAGAGGAGGGGATTACGGTATCTGGCAATACAATAGATAGATAGATAGATAGATAGACACAAACATCTCTCTCACTATTCTATCGCTACTACAAAAATCAGTGTTCCTCAGATCACTCTCGGTGTATACCACCTCCTCTTCATAGGGTACGTAGCACCCGTCTTGCAACACAATCCCACCCCTACTCTGTGTAACTAGCCAACCCAAGAGTGAAACGATACTCCCAATCTGTCTTCTATTCAACAGCTGAGCTCTGGAACTCTCTTCCTGAATCCATCTTTCCCTCATCCTATGACTTAAATTGCTTCGAACTCCGTGTGTCCAGATATTTTGGCTCTAAAACATTCCTTGATTTTGGCCCTGTCACTCTTTCAACTCTGGGGGAGGTACTCGTCACAGGCAGTTTTGCCTTTTGTCTCTTTCATCTACATACACAAAACAAAACACAAAATATCTAATTATCTCACAGAACTACATGCCCTCACAAATAAATACAATACAAATCCGGATCCCATTCTAGAGATATGCCTTCACTAAAGTATGTCCTTTAAAAAAAAAAAAAATCCCGAGAACTTAGGCCACACAACGACAAACACAGAGTCCCCAACAATTAAATCAGAGGAAACGCCTGACATTCTGAATTAGCTAGACGTCTACAAACCAGTGATCCGTCATCGTCTCCTGCCTCTTCTCCCAGCCAGGTCCAGGGGTTCACAAGTCGCGCGGCACTATATACTCTGTTTTATTCCACCTGATGTTAAAAAGGGGAAGTAGTTGCTTTCTCTGGACACCCTTCTCCCTCATGTTTAGCATACCGGTCTTCGTTTTTGAGATTTTAAGACGTTCCTACAGACGTATATTTGCTAGTAATTCGGCTAAAAGTATATATTGAAACATTGAGCTTCCCTTTATACTTCTGGGAGAGGTGTCAAAATACCTGCCCTCGTCCCCTTGTTACCGTTTGGCCCGCGTACGCCCACTAAAAACCTGTATGGTAAAGTAGGGGGGGGGGGGGCAGGGGGAGGTGCTGATGGGTAGGGGGGCAGGGGCGTAGGGGGGGGGGGCAGGGGGAGGGTGCTGAGGGGTAGGGGGGCAGGGGCGTAGGGGGGGGGCCAGGGGGAGGGTGCTGATGGGTAGGGGGGCAGGGGCGTAGGGGGGGGGGGCAGGGGGAGGGTGCTGATGGGTAGGGGGGCAGGGGCGTAGGGGGGGGGGCAGGGGGAGGGTGTTGATGGGTAGGGGGGCAGGGGCGTAGGGGGGGGGGCAGGGGCGTAGGGGGGGGGGCAGGGGGAGGGTGCTGATGGGTAGGGGGGCAGGGGCGTAGGGGGGGGGGCAGGGGGAGGGTGCTGATGGGTAGGGGGGCAGGGGCATAGGGGGGGGGGGCAGGGGGAGGGTGCTGATGGGTAGGGGGGCAGGGGCGTAGGGGGGGGGGGCAGGGGGAGGGTGCTGATGGGTAGGGGGACAGGGGCGTAGGGGGGGGGGGCAGGGGAGGGTGCTGATGGGTAGGGGGGCAGGGGCGTAGGGGGGGGGGGCAGGGGGAGGGTGCTGATGGGTAGGGGGGCAGGGGCGTAGGGGGGGGGGGGGCAGGGGGAGGGTGCTGATGGGTAGGGGGGCAGGGGCGTAGGGGGGGGGGGCAGGGGGAGGGTGCTGATGGGTAGGGGGGCAGGGGCGTAGGGGGGGGGGCAGGGGGAGGGTGCTGATGGGTAGGGGGGGGGGGCAGGGGGAGGGGGCTGGTGCAGTCACCAGCCCCCTCCCCCTCTCGTAGAGGCACATCGGGGGGCAGGCTGGGTGGTGGTGAGTCTAGAGCATATGTTGCTGGGATCTGCCTCGTGTGGGCCACTAGGCCCTCTGCAGATTTATGTGTGCTTATGTTCTTTAAACAATGCTCTATTATGAATTGCACTCTACCTTTATCCTCAAAAAAGCAAATAAATAAATAAAATAAATAAAATAAATACAACTCATTCTCGCCCTCTCTCTCTCTAGAATACAATAATTATACAAGCATGGCGCCCCCTCAGAACTATTTCATGAATCAGTTGTTCTGAGTGTGGCAAATTCTCTAGAACGTAAACTTAGGATTGGCCAAAGATAAATCCAAAACAAAAAGAGAGTCTCTTGGATAAGGGAACACAAAGAGAATGCAAGACATTCTTATTACTATGAACAGGATAAAATGGTCTTGGGTAGATTGCTAAGATGTGAGTTAGGCCTATTATGTTTTTTACACCAACCAACTTCCCATCTAAACTCAATTAATGAAATCAAGAAATAATAGATGGACTAATAGAGCGACAAAATGGGAATCTACAGATGGAGCTGCTAGAAGAAGGAGTAAACAAGAAGGAGTAAACAAGAAGGAGTTAACAAGGATTTAACAAGAAGGAGTAAACAAGGAGTAAACAAGGAGTAAACAAGGAGTAAACAAGAAGGAGTAAACAAGGAGTTAACAAGAAGGAGTTAACAAGAAGGAGTAAACAAGAAGGATTAAACAAGGAGTAAACAAGAAGGAGTAAACAAGGAGTAAACAAGGAGTAAACAAGGAGTAAACAAGGAGTTAACAAGAAGGAGTAAACAAGAAGGAGTAAACAAGGAGTAAACAAGGAGTTAACAAGAAGGAGTAAACAAGAAGGATTAAACAAGGAGTAAACAAGAAGGAGTAAACAAGGAGTAAACAAGAAGGAGTAAACAAGGAGTAAACAAGAAGGAGTAAACAAGAAGGAGTAAACAAGGAGTAAACAAGAAGGAGTAAACAAGGAGTAAACAAGAAGGAGTAAACAAGGAGTAAACAAAAAGGAGTACACAAGAAGGAGTAAATAATGAGTAAACAAGGAGTTAACAAGGAGTACACAAGGAGTAAACAAGAAGGAGTAAACAATGAGTAAACAATGAGTAAACAAGGAGTAAACAAGAAGGAGTAAACAAGAAGGAGTTAACAAGGAGTAAACAAGAAGTAAACAAGAAGGAGTAAACAAGAAGGAGTTAACAAGGAGTAAACAAGGAGTAAACAAGAAGGAGTTAACAAAAAGGAGTTAACAAGAAACCAAGATGGAGTGATAAGATTATTTTTTTTAAATTTCAATGCACTTAAATAAACTAATGAAAGCATATGGTCCTCCCGGGATTCGATCTCGGGACACCAAACCCAGAACATAAGCATCTAAGCCATTACACCACCAACTTAGTGGATACTTAAATTAACGCACGTAAGGTCAAAACCACCACAGATGACAGGTAAGCGAAACCAACCCTTTAACTACCGCAGATCCTTCCTAAGCTGCATATTACCGTCTAAATATTGCTAGGTAGGGGTGAGGAGATAATTGGGAGAGGAACTATAGTAGGGGGTGAAAGGAAGAAGAGAGGCTGAGAGATAGTGTACCAAGATGAAGAGATACACTGATAGAAAGGGAGAGAGGGAGATAGGAGGGGGGGGGGGGGGGCCTGTGGAGAGGAGCTGGTAGGGGGTGAAAGGAAGAGGATAGGCTGAGAGATAGTGTACCAAGATGAAGAGATACACTGATAGAAAGGGAGAGAGGGAGAAGGGGGGGGGGGGGCCCTGTGGAGAGGAGCTGGTAGGGGGTGAAAGGAGGAGATAGTGTACCAAGGCACAAGAGAGGAGGGGGGTGGGAGAGAGGAGGGGGGGGGGGGGGGTGTTGCTGGTAGGGGTGAGGAGATATGGGAGAGGAACTAGTAGGGGGTGAAAGGAGGAGATAGTGTACCGAGGTGAAGAGATATACTGATAGAGAGGAGGGGGTGAGAGAGAGAGAGGGGGGGGGGGGGACCTGTGGAGGGGAGCTGGTAGGGAAGCCTTCCTTGCGGGGGGTACAGGTGACAGGAGGCTTGGGAGAGGGAGAGGGAGAGAGAGAGGGTGGGCATCCCATTATCGGCGAAAAGGAGATGGAGAAATGTGGATATAATATTAATTTCACTCCCAACACCAAACATCTCCCAATAAAATTAATGAAATCATGTGATCCTACCGGGATTCGAACCTGAGTTACCACATACATATCTTAAACACTTTAACCATTACACCACCAAGACAATGCATTCAGGAGAGACGATGAATGGATAAAACTGGATGTACGGGATAATAAGGAGATGGATAGGCACACACGTAGGCAGTGACAGAGTGGGGGAATGCAGTGGAAGAGAATAGGAAAGAACGGTTGATAAAGATGGGAGAAATGAATAAAACGAGCAATATCGAAGGGAATTTCGTAAAGAGAGGGATGGAAGAAGAAAGGCAAGATTGAAAAATATCACCAATTGCAGTAAACGAGAAGAAAATAATAATGACGAGAAGAAAAAAATGCAAAGAATGAGTACACAAAATAGGGACATCAGAGAACACAAGGACACATAAAATAACACTGATTGTAAAAGCCGAGAAGAAAATGATTATGAACAGAAGAAAGAATGTCAAGAATGAATACAAATAATAGGGATATCAAAGAGGAAAGCATGCAAATAATGAGTACAGACAAGAGGGACATAAAATAGGAGAGAATGCACAGAATGAGTACAAACAATAGGAATATAAAATAGGAGAGAATGCACAGAATGAGTACAAACAATAGGAATATAAAATAGGAGAGAATGCACAGAATGAGTACAAACAATAGGAATATAAAATAGGAGAGAATGCACAGAATGAGTACAAACAAGAGGAATATAAAAGAAGAAAGAATGCACAGAATGAGTACAGACAAGAGGAATATAAATTAGGAGAGAATGCAAAGAATGAGTACAAACAATAGGAATACAAAGGAAGAGAGAATGTAAAGAATGAGTACAAACAATAAGGTAATAACAAAGGAAAGAATGTAAAGAATGTAAATAGTACAAACAATAGGAACATAAAAGAGGAGAGAATGCAAAGAATGAGTACAAACAATAGGGATATAAAGGAAGAAAGAATGTTAAGAACGTGTACAAACAATAGGGATGTAAAAGAGGAAAGAATGTTAAGAATGTTTACAAACAATAGGGATATAAAGGAAGAAAGAATGTTAAGAATGTTTACAAACAATAGGGGTGTAAAAGAGGAAAGAATGTTAAGAATGTTTACAAACAATAGGGATGTAAAAGAGGAAAGAATGTTAAGAATGTTTACAAACAATAGGGGTGTAAAAGAGGAAAGAATGTTAAGAATGTTTACAAACAATAGGGATGTAAAAGAGGAAAGAATGTTAAGAATGTGTACAAACAATAGGGATGTAAAAGAGGAAAGAATGTTAAGAATGTGTACAAACAATAGGGATATAAAGGAAGATTTTTTTTTAAGAATGTGTACACACAATAGGGATGTAAAAGAGGAAAGAATGTTAAGAATGTTTATTTATTTTTTATTTATTTCACCCCAACACCCACAACACCTCCAATGCAATTAATGAAAATATGTAATGTGATCCACCGGGATAGAGATATACAAGAGGATTTTTTTTAAGAATGATTCGAATATATTGATTACAAAAACAAAAAGGCAAAATACACTCAAACTAAAACGAGGAGAAGAAAATTAAGATACAAAAAAAGGGAAGCACGTAAAGAATAATTACAAGAAAATAGGTATACAAAAGAACAGAAGAAAACATAGGATAACACTAAAATGCGGAGAAGACGAGAAGACAATTATTATGACCGGAAGACAGATTTTAAGAGGGTAGTGCTTGGTTTTTGGTCTATATATTTATTAATTCATTTATTTTTGAGTTTCCTCGCTAGACCTCCATCAAGCTTAGAAAAACACCCCCTAGATAAATTTGTACATTTTTCCTTCTAAAATTAGAGGCTCTTTATCGTTCGCCAGGAAAGACTCGACACCTAAAGGGCACGAAAGGTCTTAATATTGATAACAAAAAAATGAGGCGAAAGGTCTCAAAATCGCCAAACTAACGGAAAACCTCACAACTAATATGCTAAACATGAGGGAGAAAGGGGTCCAGAAAAAGCGAGTACTACCCCCTTTTAACAAATGAGTACAAGAGATAGAGGGATATATCGAAGAAGAAAGAAGGAAGAAAATAAGAACAAATAATAGGGATAACTAAAATAAAACAGAAGGAAATATAAAATAACTAAAAGGTGGAGAGAGAGAGAGAGGGCGATGGGGGGTTGGGGGTGGAGGCAGTTAGGTTAGCGGGGGGTCTAGCCACTGAGGGGGGTTGGGGGTTGGGGGGGTATTTCTTTCCCTACGCCTCCAAAACACTGAGGATCAAGTGTCCAAACTTTGGATTTATGCTCAAAGAGAGAGAGAGAGAGGAGAGGAGAGAGAGAGAGAGAGAGAGAGAGAGAGAGAGAGAGAGAGAGAGAGAGAGAGAGAGAGAGAGAGAGAGAGAGAGGAGGGGGTCGTAGAGACGGTAGGGAGAGAGGAGAGTTGAGGGTGTTATTGGGGATGGAAGAGATGGGAACGAGAAGGGTGACAAGAGAGATGATAGGGAGAGAGGAGATTGGGTGGGTGCTAAACTACACACTCAAACTCTCTCTCTCACACACGCATCCTCTTTCTCGCACACACATTCTCTCTCTCTTTAACCCTTTCACGCTCATATGACGCAGAGGTTGCCAGATTAGCAATAAGAAATAGAGTTATCTCACTCTTATAATTACCTCTCCAAAATTAGTTTTCTGCCCACAGCTAACTCAAAGACAACTGCAGAGGTTGAAGTAACTAAACTAAAGGTTTCTAAATACCCCTGATGGTAACAAAGGCTTTAAAGTATCCCTCTCACACACATTTTCTCTCCCCCTCTCTCACACACACACACACACACACACACAGAGGGAGGGGAGTGACAGAGTGAGGGAGGTGAGGTGGGGTTGTTAGTAGGGAGGGGGCCCAGAGTTAACCAGGTGACCCTAATTGATGGTGGCGGGTGAGACAAACTACCTCCAGCCAGTGTTAACATTAGTCTACACCAGTCTTTATATATACATATATATACACATACACACACACATATACAGTATATACTCTCTCACACACATTCTCACTCTGCCCCCCCCCCCCTCTCTCTCTCTCTCTCTCGCATTCTCACTCTGTCCCCCCCTCTCTCTCTCACACACATTCTCACTGTCCCTCCCTCCCCTCTCTCTCTCTCACACACATTCTCACTGTCCCCTCCCTCTCTCTCTCTCTCTCTCTCCCCTCTCCTTCTCTCTCTCTCTCACATTCTTACTCTCTCATACACATTGCTTTGGTGGAGGGGCTGTAGTTCCATAAAAAAATCACTCTAACTAGTTTTAATTGCATGAAGAAAAACACAGGGTGTCCACGAATTATTGTAAGTGACTATACCGGGTAGAATAACAGGGGTGTGTCTCGTTTTCTGACAAGACCGCTCGTTTTCTTTGATGGCCAATTCGTTTATTTTAACCCCCCCTCACCACCATCACGTAATTTTCACCTTACCCTGGTCACCATTAGACGACTTTCTTTTTAGTTTATAATCTACCTCGGGGACTCAAATGGGTAAACACGATCTCAGTACACCCTCTTGATAACACAGGTCCTTTTTAAACTGTATGCAATCATAACACTTTAGCCAGAATCAAAGGTAAGAAGGCGTCATGGTGCTGAAGGGGTTATGGGGAGATTTCCACTTGAGGGATTTTTTGCTTGACCTCTTTCTCCCTCATGTTTAGCCCCATTGCTTTTGATATTATAAAACGTTTGCCCCCATTAGTTTAGCGATTTTAAGAACTTTCACCCCATATTAAGACCTTTCGTGCAATTCAGGTGTCGATTTTATCCTGGCGAGCGATAGCGAGCCTGTAATTTAAGAGGAATCGGCCTTCGGCCGGGACATTTTTCTACCGAAAAATGTACAAATTTATCTTGAAAGGTACTCAAGTGGGTGTAATTTTAAACTTGATGGAGGTCTAGGGAACAAACTAAATACCTCCCCTTAAGAGTCAGGTCTACAGCATATGCACAGTTGCCCACATAAGTTCTGTTCCTCGTCGTGATCTTGTGCATGGGAGTAAAATAGTATGCATGGATTGCGAGTGGGGTTTCTTTTCATTATCACTTGACTAATCACATGAGTTAAGGGGAGAGTTCCACCTGGAGGATTTTTTTCTGAATCTCTTTCTCCCTCATGTTTAGCCCCATTGCTTGTGAGATTTAAAGACGCTTGCCCCATTAGTTTGGCGATTTTAAGAACCCTCGCCCCATTTCTGTCAATTTTAAGACCATTCGTGCCATTTAGGTATCGATGTTTTCCTGGCGAGCGATAGCGAGTCTGTAATTTAAGGGGAACCGGCCTTTGGCCGGGACATTTTTCTACCGAAAACTGTACAAATTTATCTTGAAAGGGGGTCAAGGGGGAGTAATTTTAAGCTTGATGGAAGTCTAGGGAATCAACTAAAAACCTCCCCTTAACCACTGTATTATATTTCCAAGGATGCGATCACGGAGAAGAACAAAACTTATTTGGGCAGCTTGACAATTATCGACTTGCGAATTTCGTTCTATAAGGAAGTTGGAGCTGTAGACATCGATATTTAACAGAATGCTCAGGTAAAATACGGTGGTAGTGCATTTATAAATACATAAACCCCAATTCAACATATACCCTTTATCCATCAGAAGCGTACATTATTTTTGCGTTTCTGTTTAATATCGATGTTCACGGCTCCAACTTCCGTATAGCCTGAAACTCGCAAGTGGTCAATTGCCTACAGGGAAAGGTGATGCACATTTGTTTTTTATTTATGACACGCTGGTGATATATTATACAAATATTCCCTTCAAACACATGACCAAATCAGACTTTTCCTTAACCCCTTCTGTACCGGCGACGTCCTTTTAACTTGATTCTGGCAACTATTAGACGATTTTATTCAGTTTCAAAAGGACCTCCAGCAATTAACCCCTTCACGCTCATATGACGCAGAGGTTGCCAGATTAGCAATAATAAATAGAGTTATCTCACTCTTATAATTACCTCTCCAAAATTAGTTTTCTGCCCACAGCTAACTCAAAGACAACTGCAGAGGTTGAAGTAACTAAACTAAAGGTTTCTAAATACCCCTGATGGTAACAAAGGCTTTAAAGTATCCCCAATAGGCTCAACACAGCTAACTCAAAGACAACTGCAGAGGTTGAAGTAACTAAACTAAAGGTTTCTAAATACCCCTGATGGTAACAAAGGCTTTAAAGTATCCCCAATAGGCTCAACATAGCTAACTCAAAGACAACTGCAGAGGTTGAAGTAACTAAACTAAAGGTTTCTAAATACCCTGATGGTAACAAAGGCTTTAAAGTATCACCAATAGGCTCAACACAGCTAACTCAAAGACAACTGCAGAGGTTGAAGTAACTAAACTAAAGGTTTCTAAATACCCCTGATGGTAACAAAGGATTTAAAGTATCCCCAATAGGCTCAACATAGCTAACTCAAAGACAACTGCAGAGGTTGAAGTAACTAAACTAAAGGTTTCTAAATACCCCTGATGGTAACAAAGGCTTTAAAGTATCACCAATAGGCTCAACACAGCTAACTCAAAGACAACTGCAGAGGTTGAAGTAACTAAACTAAAGGTTTTTAAATACCCCAGATGGTAACAAAGGCTTTAAAGTATCCCCACTAGGCTCAAAATCTCGTCATATGTCGGAGAGGGTTAAGTTTTTATAGCTAAGCCAGTCGGAGAGGGTTAAGTTTTTATAGCTAAGCCAATCAAAGGATAAGCGATAAACAAACGAATGAGGATCGCTAGTTAGCGTATGCAAAGGACTTTCCGCTGTGGTAAGTAAGTGTGTGTCTGCTCCGTTGTTTGTCTATGTATTAAAGCCAATCAGAGTATAAACGATCAACAAACCAATGAGGATCGTTAGGTTGACGTGTACGAAGGACCTATACGTGGGGTTCATATGTCGTCTCTCTCCCTCATGTTTAGCCCCACTGCTTTTGAAATTTTTCTAGATGTTCGCCCCATTAGTTTGGCGATTTTAAGAAGTTTCGCCCCATCTCCGTAAATTTTAAGACCTTTCGTGCCATTTAGGTGTCTATTTTTTTACTGGCGAGCGATAGCGAGCCTATAATTTAAGAGGAACAGGCCTTTGGCCGGAAATTTTTCTACCGAAAAATGTACACATATATCTTGAAAGGGGTTCTAGGGGGTGTATATTTAAGCTTGATGGAGGTCTAGGGAACATACTAAAATCCTCCCGTTAAGCCAATCAAAGTATAAGGGATAAACAAACCAATAAGGATCGTTAGGTTGACGTGTACGAAAGACCTATACGTGGGGTTCATGTGTCGTCTATAATGTGTCCTTCCCCCAGCACCCCCCCCCCCCCCCCCTCGAACGATTGACAAAAGAGAATCAGATAGCGTCCTTGTGGCCACCTCGTGCCTCATTTGTCCACCCCTAGTCCCGCGGACCAGGCTAGCTAGACCCCGTCACCCGCTTTGTTCTCCAACTCTTAAGGGGAGATTTCCACTTGGGGGATTTTTTTTTATTTACCCATTTCTTCCTCATGTTTAGCCCCATTGCTTTTTATATTTTAAGACGTTCGCCCCATTAGTTTGACGATTTTAAGAGATTTCGCCCCATTTATGTCACTTTTAAGACCTTTCGTGCCATATAGGTGTCGATTTTTTCCTGGCGAGCGATAGCGAGCCTGAAATTTAAGGGGAACCGGCCTTCGGCCGGGAAATTTTTCTACCGAAAAATTTACAAATTTATCTTGAAAGTAATTTTAAGCTTGATGGAAGTCTAAGTAATCAACTAAAAACCTCCCCTTAAATGGCGCTGTCACATACGGACCTTTTTTAGGTCAACTTTTCTCGGGAATTACGTACCGGTACTTTTTTAGGGAACTTTTCTCGGGAATTACGTATTTTTGTAGGGAACTTTTCTCGGGAATTACGTATTTTTTTTAGGGAACTTTTCTCAGGAATTACGTATTTTTTTTAGGGAACTTTTCTCGGGAATTCGGCTTCATATAAATTCACCAAATACAATTGCCAATGTGGATTCAAAAGAACAACCTCTCTACTCACCTTTTAGGATTGTTTTCAGATTGATGCTGGTCACCATTCTGTAAGAAATATAATGAGTACATAAGTAATAATACTAACAATAATGATTATTATTATAGTAGTAATAGTAGTAGTAGTAGTAGTAGTAGTAGTAGTAGTAGTAGTAGTAGTAGTAGTAGTAGTAGTAGTAGAAATAATAATAATTATAACAATACTACTACTAATACTACTAATAATAATGATACTACTACTACTACTACTACTACTACCACTACTACTACTACTACTACTACTACTACTACTACTACTACTACTACTACTACTACTACTACTACTACTACTACTAATAATAATAATCATAATAATAATAATAATTATGTATGTATATATAGTTATATACTCTTATGCATACACTCAGGCACATACCCTATACCTGGAGGTGGACGACTCGAGACAGAGCCCAAACAGAAACAACATTTAAAGTTCCGGCACCATTTTTGTGTTCCCTCGCCCCTTACCCTATCTCGTCTAGTAGGTGTTTTTTTTTACAAGGGGAGGAGGATTCCTAGCCCCCTGCCCCCAGAAGGAAAGGTAGGACAGTAAAAGAGACAGACAGAAACGGCTAAGGTTGGGTAGAGAATGCGAAGCCTCACTCTGGATAGGAGGACCACTATCGCTCGCCAGGAAAAAATGACACCTAAATGGCAAGAAATGTCTTAATATTGACAAAGAAATGGAGTGAAAGGCCTTAAAATCGCCAAACTAATTGGCCAAACTTCTTAGAATCGCCAAACTAATGGGCCAAACGTCTTGAAATCTGAAAACTAATGGGGCTAAACATGAGGGAGAAGGGGAACCATAACAAAACAACAACTATCTCCCCTTAAGACCAAACTGATGCAGTGGCGAGTAGGATGGGTACTTGGAGAAGCATTGAAATCTCTGCGTTTTCTATATTTATCCCGTACAGTACCGATGCCGCCCTTTTAACTGTATTTTGGCTACTATTAGACGATTTTATTCAGCTTAAAAAGGGCCTACACTCATTAACAGGCTTCGAACCATCTCACTCAGCCCTTTTTACTACCACAGATCCTTCTTAAACTGCACAAAATCGTCTAAAGATAACTAGAATCACATTAAAAAGACGTCGCCAGTACAGAAGGAGTTATTAATATGTGGGCACTTATAATACTGCAAACAAAGAGCGTCAGGATTGTTTTTAAAGGGCTTATTGAGAGAGATTTCATTATTTGATTGTGGCACATCCTCCCTAGGTTGAATGAGATCGTCTTGTGATACGTGTAGCTGCAGTACACTATAACAACCGTCATTGAATTGAAAGGGTTTAGGTAGGATAAGAAGAGGGAATATAGGTTCATTGCACTATACAAAATGTGTTATTAATGTCATAGCTTCTACTCCCCCCCCCCTCCTTTCACTCTCAAAACACTCGCATAAACACTCACTTATTTTCTCTCTCACTCTCACTCCCACTTGCACACACCCTCTCCCTCTCTCTCACACACACACACCAACACTTACTCTCTCTTTCTCTTTTACTCAGTCACTCACCCACTCACTCACTCTCTCTCTCTCTCTCCCCCCTCACCAGCCAATCTCCCCCATCAGCTCACCCACCCCCACACACCGATAGATAACAGAAATTCCAGCACCCCATTCCCAAGTTGTCAGCTTAGGCCGGAAAGAGAAAGGAGTGGGTTGGGTTCAGAGGAGGTGATGGATAGATGGATAGATAGATAGATGGATGGATGGATGGATAGATGGATGGATAGATAGATAGATAGATGGATGGATAGATAAATAGATAGATGGATGGATAGATAGATAGATATATATATATAGATAGATAGATAGAGATAGATAGAAGGTATATATATATATATATATATATATATATATATAATATAAATATATATATATATATATATATTATATATAGATAGGTAGATACAAAAATGTCAAGTATAAAGAAGAGGAACAGGTCGTTCGTTATTATATATAAATAAATACGTAGAGAAAGAGAGAGAGAGAGAGAGAGAGAGAGAGAGAGAGAGAGAGCGAGAGAGAGAGCGAGAGAGAGAGAGAGAGAGAGAGAGATGACGGGGAACAAATACAAATATAAGGACAGTGGGGTAGGAGAAAGGAAGGTTAGAGGCAAGAAGGAAGGAACAGAGGGAACATGGATAAGAAGAGATAATTTATATGAGGGAGGAAAGAGGCATAAGAGAAAGTGGACAGAAGAGAGAAGGAAAGAGTAAGAGAAGAAAGGAAGGAACAGAAGGGATAATATAAGAGCTAAAGGGAAGGAGGAAGGAAGGAAAAGTAAATGAAGGTAAGCAAGAAGAAGAAGAAAAAAATGAAGGTAAACAAGAAGAAGAGGAGAAGGAAGGAGAGAGACAAAAAACGAAGAGAATATGCGAGGACAAAACAATAATAAGGGAGGAAAAGAGAACAAAGAAAAGAAAGAAAACGTGTGTTAGGTGGGAGAGGGGGAAGGGGGGGGGAGTACCAAATGAAAGGGAGGAATAAGGGAGGAAAGGAGAGCAAAAAAAAAAGGGAGGAGAAGGGGAACGAAACCTTTTGGGAAGTGAAGAAACTGTTAACTTTTAAAACTTGGGGGGAGACTTCATAAGAACATAAGAAAATGGGAGTCTGCAGAAAGCCGATTGGCCTAGGCTATGTTCCACACAACCCCAATTACAAAGCCCAATTATAGGCTCAACACTCCAATACCCTGAGGATCATCTTACCAAAACAGTTAGAGATTAACGCAGGTTTCCGGGGGTCTGCAGAGCGCTGATTGGCCCAACCCGGCTGATCCCCCTTCACACCCAACCCTTCTCGTCCATAAGCTTATCCAATTTTATCTTAAAGCTCCCTACTGTTTTTAATCCCACTATAGCACTTGGTAGTCCATTCCACCCATCTACAACTCTGTTACCAAACCAATATTTGCCTATATCTTTTCTGAAACGAAATTTATCTAATTTGAAACCATTGGTACGAGTTCTTTCGCTATCACTGAGCTTTAGTACATTGTCATGTCCCCTTTGTTAATCCCACTAACCCACTTGAACACCTCTATCATATCCCCTCTAACTCTGCGTCTCTCTAACGAATGTAAGCCTAATTTCTTCAACCTTTCTTTATACGGAAGATTTCTAATATTATGGATCATTTTTGTCATTCTACGTTGTACTCTCTCCAATGAATCGATGTCCATTCTGTAATAAGGACACCAAAATTGAACAGCATAATCCATATGGGGTCTCACTAATGACAAGTAAAGTTTTAAGATAACATCCGCAGTTCTGTTACTCACACTCCTAGAGATGAACCCGAGAATCCTGTTTGCCTTGTTTCGAACGCTTATACACTGTTTTCTAGGCTTCAAATCATTGCTAACAAACACACCTAGATCTTTCTCACAATTCGAGTTTTCTAATTCCATATTAGCTATTTTATATTTAACATTTGTATGCATCTTCCCTATCTTTAATACCTTGCATTTGTCAATGCTAAACTTCATCTGCCAATGTACTGACCATTCGTGTAAGGTATCTAGATCCCTTTGGAGGCACTCTATATCTCTATCTGAATCAATTGTTCTCCCCATTTTGGTATCGTCTGCAAATTTACTTATCCTACTAGTTATACCTAAATCAAAGTCATTTATGTATATAACAAACAACAGAGGACCTAATACAGATCCCTGGGGGACACCACTTTTGACTGCTCCCCATTCTGACTTCGTACCATTTATGCTGACTCTCTGCTTCCTACCAATTAGCCATGACCTAATCCATCCCAACAACGCCCCACCTATTCCATGCGCCTCAACCTTTCTCATCAATCTCTCATGGGGGACTCTGTCGAACGCTTTACTGAAATCTAAATATATTATATCATATGACTTGTCATTATCTACTGCTTCATATACCTCTGAGAAAAAAAACTAAGCAAATTAGTAAGGCAAGAACGTCCCTGAGTGAATCCATGCCGAGAAGAATTTATTAAATTAAATGTATCTAAGTGGTTTCTAATTTTACTAGCAATAATTGACTCTAGTAGCTTTCCTATGATTGATGTAAGACTAATGGGACGGTAATTGGATGCTATTGATTTGTCACCTTTTTTGAAGATCGGAACTACGTTTGCAAGCTTCCAAGCTTCTGGAACTATACCTGTCTCTAATGACTTGTTAAATAGAAATGTTAATGGGTAACTTAAATCATCCTTACATTCTTTTAATACTCTAGCATATACCTCATCAGGATCAGGCGATTTATGAGGTTTCAGTCTGTCAATTTCCTTAAGCACATCATTTCTACTTATAGTAACCGTACTTAACCTATTTTCTATACTATCGCTATATACCTTACAGACTTCTGGAAACTGTGCCAAATTTTCATTAGTGAAAACGGAAAGAAATTGACTATTTAATGTACTGCACATTTCTAAATCATTTTCTGTCATTTCTCCTATCGAAGTTTTAAGGGGACCAATTACATCTCTAACCTTGGATTTATATAGTTGGTAAAAAGCTTTAGGATTATTTTGTGAGTCATTGGCAACCTTAATTTCATAATTTCTTTTTTCTTTCCTAATATCCTTTTTTACCTGTCTTGATAGATTCTGATAGTAAGCAAGTAGGTGAATTTCGCCTTTCCTAATTTTTCTATATATTCCTCTCTTTTGTCCTAGAAGATCTAATAGTCTATTATTCATCCATTTGGGTTGGTTCTGTGTTGATCTAAATTTTCTTTTGGGGATGTATTTATTTTGTGCATTGAATACTGACTCGATAAAATTATCGTATGTATCTACCAAGGTTGACGTCTCTTCCTGACTTAAGATGACAGGTGCCTGAGAAGGGGTACACTCATTTGGACACCTGGATCGACTTAATTTTTTGACCATAGGGTCCGCTAATAGGGCTCTTCTTAATCCACCATAATTGGCTTTTCTGAAGTCAGGTATTAATGTTGTATTCTCTCTGGTATTACCTTTCCATTGTATATTAAAATACACAGAATTGTGGTCACTATTTCCTAGGTGGTCCCCTATCTCTACATTATTTACCATATGTTCATTGTTACTGAAAACTAAATCGAGAATATTATTACCTCTAGTCGGCGTATCTATGAATTGAAATAAAAAACTATCTTGTACTACCTCTATGAACTCCTCAGAATCAGAGTCTCCTATTTGATGCTGCCAATCTATATTCGGAAAATTAAAATCCCCCATAATGCACACATTGCTAAACCTTGATGCCATTTTAATTTCCTCCCATAATGACGTTCCGTCATTTCTACTCATATTTGGCGGTCTACATAACTCCAATAACTATGGTCTCACTATCTTCGTTAACCTCTACCCAAACACTTTCATTATCGTTATTTAGTCTAATACCTGATTTAATACAGCTTTTAATGTACTCCTGACAAACACAGCTATACCGCCACCCCTCTTACTTGTTCGGTCATATTTAAACAAACTATATCCTGGTATATCAAATTCTGCTAAAAAATGCCTGGTTTCTGTATTAATCCACGTTTCAGTTAGCGCTATTATGTCTATATTTTCTTTGCTAACAAGGGCTCTAAGTTCGTTCATTTGGTACATAGACTCCTACAGTTTGTGTAATATACTCTCAATTTACTTATTTTCTTTATACCTAATTTACCTTTATTTCTAACGACATTTCCATCTTCCGTTGCACCATCACTACTATCATTTGCATTATAGTCATCATTTTTAGCATGAGACTGAATATCCTTATCGCTTTCACCTGACGCTAAAATTGTTCCATTTAACCTCTCATTTACACTCTCAATATTTCTGTTCAAAACCCCACAACCACCCTATCTAAAGAACTAGCTAATGTGGAAACCCCTAACCGTGAAAGATGAACCCCATCCCTTGCGTAAATCCCATCTCTCCCATAGAAACTATCCCAGTTATCAATGAATGGTATTGCTTTTTCTTTGCAATATTTCTCCAAACGGCAATTGACACTAATCGCCCTGGATGTCCATTCCTTGGGAACTCCTCTTCTGGGTAGGATACAATGTACTACAGGGATCCCTCCCTTCATCCTAACCTTATCTAACACATCCCGATACTGCTGCAGCAGTTCCTCACTTCTACCCTTACCAACATCGTTACTCCAGGCACTGAGACAGATAATGGGGTTATCTCCACTATCTTCCAAGATGTGGTTCATCTTCTCTAAAATCCTCCCAACTCCATGGCCAGGCAGACACACAACCTTCCTAAGTTTAGTGCGGGTAGCCCTAACTAAATATCTTACCATGGAGTCGCCCACAATCGACACAGACTTACCTTCTCGGGACACAGGCTTACCTTTCCCTCGGGAGGATCCAGCAGCTGCAGTTGGAGAACCCCCGGTGGTGGCAGAAGCTCCCTTGGTGGTCGTGGTGGTGGTGGTGGGGGTGGTGGTGGTAGGTAGCACAGCGTCAGCGGTTGGAGCTGAGTCGGCGGCAGGCACTTCGGCTAACCCTCCCTTATCCTGACTATCTTTTCCCTCACATTCGTCTCGCAAAGGAGAGAATGTATTTGACACACTCATACCTGGAGTGAGGAAGTACATGAACGAAGGCGGTGCTGGTTGGGGGGAGGGGCGTCGACTGGCTGGGGACAGAGGTGCATGGGGGCGGTTCGTTCGTGGTCATCCCTTCGGGGATCACGGCGTCAGGCAATAGATAGATAGATAGATACCTATTCTACTATCCTGCTTCTTGAGTGTGACTTTCCCACCCGTATTTTTAACAACCTGCCATGAATAAAAATTTTCATCAACTTCCTCCCTTTTCCCCTTACTCGACTTAATTTCCTCTTGGCTAAGCTTGAAAGCTAGATTTTCGTCTATAATCAAATCCACTTCCCTCTGAAGTTTAACATTAACCTCCCTTAGAGCCAAGACCTCTTCCTTCACCACAACCATCTCTTCCCTTACCTGGAGAATAAGATGATGCAGTTCAGTAAAGGACTCGCACTCCATACCTGACATGATCCCAAAAAGCTTAGCGAGGAGCAAACAACTAAGTACAGAAAACAAAAACAAATAAGTCAACTAACAGCTAACAATTGAGCTAAAACACTTTTATATATACACGAGTGCACTGCCTCCAAACACATGTAGGTGCGTATGGTCACTGGGTCACGAGCAGGTGGTCCGGGCAGGAACTCAAATTAACACAACCTCCTCCTGTCACTGACTGAACTGAACTGAACTTCAAGTTAGCTTTCAATTAATTAACCCCTTCTGTACCTGCAACGTCTTTTACACTTTAATCTGGTTATTTTTATAAGATTTTATGCAGTTTCCAAAGGTTCTCCAGCAACTAACAGGCTTCGAACTATCTCACTTAACCCTTCTTGCGACCACAGATCCTTCTAAAACTGCACAAAATCGTCTAAATATAGCTACAACAATATTATAAAGACGGCCCCGGTACTAATAGGGTTAACACTCCATTCCAATATCCTCATTCATTAGGAGATGGATGACCCCCCCCCCCCCCCGCACACACACACTTCTAAGAATACGGCCAAAAGACACCAACAAACAAACAAACACAATCGACAGAGGTGGAGGAGGAGGAGGGTGACAAATTGGGTACCAGGATCAAGATGGGTATGTTTTCTGAGAGAGAGAGAGAGAGAGAGAGAGAGAGAGAGAGAGAGAGAGAGAGAGAGAGAGAGAGAGAGAGAGATGGGGGACTTCTACCTCTATCACTTTCTGCCTTTCTGTGTGTGTGTGTGTGTGTGTGTGTGTGTGTGTGTGTGTGTGTGTGTGCGATTATATGAAAGAGGGATTTATACCTCTATCGCTTTCTGACTGTATGTGTGTGTGTTTGTTTGAGTATGTGTGTGTGTGCGTGTGTGTGTGTTCCTCCGAGGTCAGAGGAATAAGAGGTTGTGATAGATTAAGAGGCATAATTTACAGTATTAAAGAACGGACGATTGCCTTTGAAAAACACTAAGAGGCCCAATCTACATTCCAAGTGCTTTTCATATGCCATCGTTCGCACTTTCATATCGTAAGAACCTAAAGTCGGCTATATTTCAACTGACCGAACATTGAATCCCTTCGCTACTGATTGTTCGATGGAAAAATATGAAACTACAATGTCTCTGCATCATATTAAGACCAAGTTTATATAATTAACACCATATGCCACTACAATATCTTCAAAATATATGAGAAATCTGGATGGTAACTTTGCAATTCACCGTCAACTGAAGAAAAACAGTGTATAGTTGTGTAAAGATTGTTTTTAGATATAGTGTACACAAAAGATTCCATCAGTGTGAGAGCCTAAAGGGAGACAGAGAAACACGATAACAACTCCCCAGTACCCCCATCCCGATACTCCTAATTCCCCAGTACCCCCCACCCCCAATCCCCCTACTGCCTATTCCCCAGTACTCCCCCCTTCCTCCCGCTCCCGATTCCCCAGTACCTCCCTCTCTCCCAATTCCCCAATACCTCAATTCCCCAGTACTTCCCCCTACCCCGCTACTCTCAATTACCTCCCACCTCCCTCCCGCTTCCAGTTCCCCAGTTCCTCCCCCCTCCCAATTGCCCAATACCTCCCCCCTCCCGCTCCCAATACCCCCTCCTGCTCCCAATTCCTTCCCTCCCTCCCGATACCAATTCCCCAATACCCTCCCTCCCGATACCAATTCTCCAATACCCCCTCCCAATTCCCCAATACCTCCCCCTCCAGCTACCAATTCCCCAATCCCCCCCCCCCCCCCCCTCCGGCTACCCCCTTCTATCGCCACCATCTCTGCTAAAACTCAAGAGAAGAATTCCTTTTACGAGACTTCACGCCTTTCAAAACATGACAGGGGAATCAGTGGCGGAGTCTCGAGGTGGACAGGAGGACAGAGGGACAGGAGGGTGGGGGGGGGGGGGAGAGGGGGCAGTAGGACAGGGGGAGAAGGGGGTCAGGGGGGGGGGGCAGGGGGACAGTGGGGACAGGGGGGGGGGAGGGGGACACGACACTTGGCGACATTTTGTGACCTTTCGTTTAGTAACATAATAACCCCTTCTGTACCGGCGACGTCTTCTTAATTTTATTTTAGCTATATTTAGGCAATTTTGTGCAGTTTAAGAAGGATCTATGATAGTGAAAAAAAGGTTTAGTGAGATAGTAGGACACCTGTTCATTGTTGGAGGCCTTTTTAAACTGAATGAAATCGTCTAATAGTAGACAGAATAAAGTTGAAAGGACGTTACCGGAAAGTTGAAAGGACGTTACCGGAAAGTTGAAAGGACGTTACCGGAAAGTTGAAAGGACGTTACCGGAAATAAATGGATTAACTGCTTGGGGATCATAACGCGTTTGGACAGCTTTTTCTGGCTATTATTAGACGAATTTATACAGCTTAGGAAGGATCTGTGGGCATGAAAAGAGTGAAGACCGTCTCCATTAACCCTCTGAAGCGTATGGTTATATCAACACGTATCATTAAAAGCATGTGTCCATCATAAAATTGCCCTTTTCTCTCTTAACTTACTCAATCCCACAATTTACCGAACGATAGCAGGCTTTACACATAACGCATACGGAGGTCAGATAGATAGATAGATAAATAGATAAATAGATATATATGAGGCCCCATTAGTTTGGCGATATTAAGACCTTTCGACCCAGTTTCTTTGTTAATAATAAGACCTTAATTGGTGACATTTAGGGGTAATTTTTGTTTCCGGGCGAGCATAGTTAGAAAGAGCAAAACAATTGTGTTGTATGATAAGTTTCCAAAATGGCGCCCCTCGTCCCATCCTAAAAGAGTGTAAAGGTCCTCTTGGTGGTGGTGGTGGGGGTAGTGGTGGTGGTGGTGGGGGTGATGGTGGTGGTGGACAAGAAGGGAGATGCCAGAGGGAGATACTAGCCCAAGACATTTCCCTAATTTGCATAAATCTTGTGGCATTGTCGCCAAATGGGTTTGTGATGGGGGTGAGAGGGAGGCGGAGATAAGGGTGGGAGATAGGAGAGAGAGAGAGAGAGAGAGAGAGAGAGAGAGAGAGAGAGAGAGAGAGAGAGAGAGAGAGAGAGAGAGAGAGAGAGAGAGAAACTAGACATCTAAAGGGCACGAAAGGTCTTAATATTGACAACAAAAATGAGGCGAAAGGTCTCAAAATCGCCAAACTAACGGAACGAACGTCTACAAAACTCAAAACTAATATGCTAAACATGAGGGAGAAGGGGATCCAGAAAAAGTGAGTACTACCCCCTAAGATAAAGAAAATGGTACTCCCTCTAACAGGTCTCTCAAGATAAAGAAAATGGTACCCCCTCTAACAAGTCTCTCAAGATAAAGAAAATGGTACTCCCTCTAACAGGTCTCTTAAGATAAAGAAAATGGTACCCCCTCTAACAAGTCTCTCAAGATAAAGAAAATGGTACTCCCTCTAACAGGTCTCTCAAGATAAAGAAAATGGTACCCCCTCTAACTGGTCTCTCAAAATAAAGAAAATGGTACTCCCTCTAACAGGTCTCTCAAGATAAAGAAAATGGTACCCCCTCTAACAGGTCTCTCAAGATAAAAAAAATGGTACTCCCTCTAACAGGTCTCTCAAGATAAAGACAATGGTACTCCCTCTAACAGGTTTCTTAAGATAAAGAACATGGTACCCCCTCTAACAGGTCTCTCAAAATAAAGAAAATGGTACTCCCTCTAACAGGTCTCTCAAGATAAAGAAAATGGTACTCCCTCTAACAGGTCTCTCAAGATAAAGAAAATGGTACCCCCTCTAACAGGTCTCTCAAAATAAAGAAAATGGTACTCCCTCTAACAGGTCTCTCAAAATAAAGAAAATGGTACTCCCTCTAACAGGTCTCTCAAGATAAAGAAAATGGTACCCCCTCTAACAGGTCTCTCAAGATAAAGAAAATGGTACTCCCTCTAACAGGTTTCTTAAGATAAAGAAAATGGTACCCCCTCTAACAGGTCTCTCAAAATAAAGAAAATGGTACTCCCTCTAACAGGTCTCTCAAGATAAAGAAAATGGTACTCCCTCTAACAGGTCTCTCAAGATAAAGAAAATGGTACTCCCTCTAACAGGTCTCTCAAGATAAAGAAAATTGTACTCCTCTAACAGGTCTCTCAAGATAAAGAAAATGGTACTCCCTCTAACAGGTCTCTCAAGATAAAGAAAATGGTACCCCCTCTAACAGGTTTCTCAAGATAAAGAAAATGGTACTCCCTCTAACAGCTCTCTCAAGATAAAGAACATGGTACTCCCTCTAACAGGTCTCTCAAGATAAAGACAATTGTACTCCCTCTAACAGGTCTCTCAAGATAAAGAAAATGGTACTCCCTCTAACAGGTCTCTCAAGATAAAGAAAATTGTACCCCTTCTAACAGGTCTCTCAAGATAAAGAAAATGGTACTCCCTCTAACAGGTCTCTCAAGATAAAGCAAATGGTACTCCCTCTAACAGGTCTCTCAAGATAACGAAAATGGTACTCCCTCTAACAGGTCTCTCAAGATAAAGAAAATGGTACTCCCTCTAACAGGTCTCTCAAGATAAAGAACATGGTACTCCCTCTAACAGGTCTCTCAAGATAAAGAAAACGGTACTCCCTCTAACAGGTCTCTCAAGATAAAGAAAACGGTACTCCCTCTAACAGGTCTCTCAAGATAAAGAAAACGGTACTCGGTATACAATTCTCAAGAATCCAATGAGAATCCCCCCATTAATTGCATAAAGAAAATCACAAGAACTCACGAATATTTCTCAGTAGCTGTACAGTCGCGCTAATAAGTCATGTCCCAGTTGTCATTACGTTTGGCTCTCTCCGTGCTGTATTTATGTCTGTCAGATATTGAATAGGGTGGGTAAGTGCAGGAACATGTTTGAATATTTCAATCAATATGAAGAAATGAAGCTTAGATATGGCGGATACCAATTATTGATCAAAACATACTTGGTGCCGAGACATCACTTATTAGCGTGACGTACACTCGACAACATTTTTTTTTTAACACTGGTGAGCTGTAAATAATCTAGTGTGAACGGAATGCATCGGGTGAAACATACGTCTGTGAGGTATTATCATAAAATGTTGACCCACTTCCAGAATGTTTAGAGAGTTAGTGTAAAGATTAGTTTTGGTCGAGTGTACATACTTTAGAGATCCCGAGAATGATGAGAAAGCCTACACGAGTAACCTTCTGCGAGTCTTTAAAACCCCTTTACTTCCTACCCTAGTGAAGGGTTGATGTCGCCTTTCCCACACCACCACCCCTACAGAGATTCCATCAACCTGGCATTTACCGTTGGCTGGAGGTAGGGGGTGGGGGGCATCCAGAGGGTCATTTGTAGGAGGGGAGGTGGGGGTGGGGGTGCTGGAAGGGTCAAGGGTTAAGATTAATGACCGCACCGGAAGTCTTAGGTCAATAACAGTTACCGATGTTTACGGTAGTAGCAGAGGGGGGGGGGGGGGGGGGGGGGGCGATGGAGTAGTTACCTGGTTCCGGCGATCGCAATCAGCTATACTCGGTTCCAGAGTCTATTATTTGGACGGATTTTGTGCTGTACACTCGGACACCATAGTTTCCAGCCCACTCAGGAGAATTCGTGGACCCCCTATGTTTTTTTCTTTCTTCTATGCAATTATATCTATCGGGATATATTTTAGGATAGAACGAGCATTTCAATAAATAGTATATATATTTTTGTAGTTGATTTATAAAAAATTGTGTTCATAAATTCGTTTCCAGAGATGTGCTTCCATAACTAGAAAGAGGTCAAGTCCAGGAATGTGTATGGGTGGGCTAGAGACTATGGTATCCGAGTGTACCACAGTGTACTTATAGTCTATTCGCTGTAAGTAGGCGAGAAATCATGACCTCTATCCTCTGTAACTCAAAAAGGACTAGAGTAAATTGGATGTAAATTTCCACATCTATTCCCTGACTGACTCTTCCCAAATGGTAGAAATATGAGCTCGATTACTCTAGTCGTTTTTGAGTTACAGTTTTTTTTTTTTTTTGTTTTTTTTTTTTCTATATTCCAACTTACTTCCTCTCGGGCATAGGCTGAGAGCCTTAACATTCACCGCTTTACAATGAACAGTGAAGCCCATGAGGTCTTGTTCCAGTCTAGGGAGTGAGACATGTGAAGCACGTAGAGTACAACGAGCACCTGTCATCTTGCCTTCACATGAGGCACGGTGCTCACTCATGGCCCGAAACGACCCAATCTCTGAAGCCACCTCGTTCCCGTGCTTCACTGTCTCACCCCCTACACTCGGACTCTCACACTTACACACACACAACGCCACCTGTTGAGCAGATAACTCACCAGGCATTGCACCCCTATAGCATATTTTGAATATGGGAATATTCATACAGCGCTATTTAATCAGGGAACAATGAGGGTATTTTATTGACGTTTCGGTGGGCTTGTGGTAATGCACTGATACTAGGTACAGCACAAATTCCATCCCAATAATATCTTCCCATTGATACATCGGGATTTGAACCCGGGACCTTTGGATTTCCAGGCCAGTGGCAAGACCACTCCACCACACCTCCCCTTGTGGTTAGAGGTCATGATTTTTCGCCTGCTTACAGTGAATAGACAATAATATCAGTGCATTACCACAAAGCCCACCGAAACGCTAAATAAATACACATATTGTTCCCTGATTAAATAGCACTGTATGAATATTCCCATATTCAAAATATGCTACAGGGGGTCAATGTTGCTCAATAGGTAGCGTTCTGAGAGTGAGGGTCCGAGTCTAGGTGGTGAGACAGTGAAGCACTGGAGCGAGGCAGCTTCAGAGATTTGTACATTTTTTCGGTAGAAAAATGTCCCGACCGAAGGCCAATTCCTCCTAAAATCACAGGTTCGCTATCGCTCGCCAGGAAAAAATCGACACCTAAATGGCACGAAGGGTCCTAATATTGACAAATAGATGGGGGTAAAGGTCATAAAATCCCAAAACTAATGGAACCAACGTCTTAAAATCTCAAAACTAGTGGGGCTAAACATTAGGGAGAAGGGGATCCAGAAAAAACGGTCTGCCTCCCCTGAAGACTTGCGAGACAGGTAGATAGATATAGATAAATGTAGATATATAGACATAGGCAGATCACTAGAAATAAGCTGGTCTTTAGATAGTGATAATTGATTAACGTATTTTTGAAGTTTGGCCAGCATCATATGTATCACAATGTCTGCACAAAATAAGGAGAGAGAGATATGGAGACGAGAGAGGGGGGGGGAGGAAGAAGGAGAGATGAGAATGAGGAGAGAGAGGACGAGGTCGGAGCGAACCAGGGGCTGAGTGGCCGAGGAGAGTGTGGGCGGGGGGGGGGGGGGTGGGGGGGAGAGTGAGAGAGGGAGACGAGAGAGAGAGAGCGAGAAGGAGAGCAGAGAGAGAGAGAAGAGATTAGAGAGAGAGGATGAGAGAGAGAGAGAGAGAGAGAGAGAGAGAGAGAGAGAGAGAAAGAGATTGACATAGATTTACATATACACACTGGCCTGTAACACAGACCTTACGATCCAAACGAGGTGGTCAGGACTTAATTCTAGTAGAGATGGCATATCCGATAGAAAAGGAAGTTGAAGGAAAGGAGGAGAGCGAGAGAGAGAGAGAGAGAGAGAGGAGAGAGAGAGAGAGAGGGAGAGAGTGAGCGTAGAGAGAGAGAGAGGGAGAGGAGAGAGAGAGAGAGATAATATGAGAATAGGAAGTACGGGAGAAGTGAGTCAATTTAACAGGTATCAAGAAACAAAGGTATTTTTCACCTGAACCCTATCATTCCCTCTTTATCATACCACCCCATCTACGCTATCTCTCCCCTCACTACTATACCATCATCAGGGCCTGTATCTCTCTCTCTCTCTCTCTTAAACAATATATTTTTTCTCTCTCACAATCTCTCTCTCTCTATATCTATCTATTTATCTCTCTCTCTCTCTCACACATACACACACAATATCTCTATCTCACACAATCTCTTTCTCTCAATTTTAATCGGTCTCTCTCTCTATCTATCTACTGTATATATCTATCTCTATATCGCTCTCTCTCTCTCACACACACTCTTTCCATCTCAAACATTCTCTCTCTCTCTCTCTCTCACACACAATTTATGTCTCTCTCACACACAATCTATCTCTCTTTCTCAATCTGTCTCACACGATATCTCTCTCTCTCTCTCTCGTGGTTTCTAGTGAGAGGTGCAGAAGGATGTGGTTTAAGAATGATGATGGCGAGGAATGGTGATGATGGGGCCTGTTGTTGTGGTGATGATAGTTGGTGATGAGGAGTGGTGATGGTGATGAAGTGTTGGTGATGAAGAGTGGTGGTGATGACGATTGCAACTTACAAAAAACAAAGCTCTCTCTCTCTCTCTCTTATTTTGTTTTTTTGTTCGTTCTCTCTCTCTCTCTCTCTCTCTCTCCCTTTCTCTAAGAAAACCTAACAAAACTGTCCACTCTATCTTAAAGTTTTCTGAAGGAATATATGGCCTCTCTATGACAGCTCTCGCTCTCTCTCTCTCTCTCTCACGGGGATAAACAGAGATACAAACTGGCCAATCTTTCTCTTGCTCTAGTTTCTCTAAGTCAGCTGTATTGAAGGGAGAGGTGAAAATATGTAGTGAGTGCTTAAGGGGAGATAAGGCGCTTTTCTAGACCACCTTCTCCCTCATCTTTAGCCCCATTATTTTGGCGATTTTATGAACCTTCGCCCCATTTCTGTCAATTTTAAGACCTTTCCTGCCATTTAGGTGTCGATTTTTTCCTGGCGAGCGATAGCAAGCCTGTAATTTAAGAGGAACCGGCCTTCGGCCGGGACATTTATCTACCGAAAAATTTACAAATTTGTCTTGAAAGGAGGTCTAGGGAGCGTCTTTTTAAGCTTGATGGAGGTCTAGCGAGGAAACTAGAAAAATAATAAATAAATGAAAAACTCGACCAAAAAGTGAAGGATATGGCCTTAAGGGGGGATGATTGGGTTTTCTGGCGCCCCTTCTCCCTCATGTTTAGCCCCATTAGTTCTTAAATGTTAAGATGTTTATCCAATTACTTAGGCGATTTTAAGATCTATCGCCCCACATTTGTGCCAATATTCAGACCTTACATGCAATTTGTGTGTCGATTTTGTCCCGGTGAGCGATAGCAAGCCTGAAATATCTATCGAAAAATGTACAAACTTATCTTGTAGGAGGGAGGGGGTCTTGGGGGTGTTTGTTAAGCTTGATGGAGGTCGAGGGAGGAAACTAAAAAACAAAAATATATAAACAAGCAAAGAAATACGGCCATTCCCCCTTAAGGTGGTGGTGGTAAAGAGGTGGTGATGTGCGGCAAACACCAGGGTCAGCCGTAGGTGTAGTGGTGGTGATGGATGGTGATGGTGATGATGGTGAGGGCTGGGTCTGTCATTCCCTACCGTCCAGCACGCAACACCACACAACACCATATGTCATCGTTCTGCACGCAACACAACACCACCACTACCACCGTCCTGTATGCAACACAACACCACACCACACACCACTGTCCTGCACCCAACACCATCGTCATGCACACCACAACAACAGCACACCACCGCAAGCCTGGTGTTGGTGTAGGAACATGGGAGATAAAAGAGAGAGATGGAGAGGCGTGAAAAGGACCAGCTGACTCGGATCAAAAGAAGATATGCTGCACAAACCCTTACTGTTATACATATATATATATATATATATACCGGTATATATACTGTATATATAATATATATATGTAATATATATATATATATATATATATATATATATATATATTATATATATATATATATATATATATATATATATTATATATATATTCATGTATATTTATCACACACTCACACATACACACACACCACACACTCTCACTCACAAGTCCAGGCATTTTGGATCGTACAGTCCTTGATTGTGACCCTATCACTCTTTCAACTCCGGGGGAGGCACTCTTCACAGGCAGTTTTACCTTTTGTCTCCAACATATAAAATAAAAAAGTTACCGTGATCAACCCTCAACTCTCCCTTCTATCACTTTCCACACCAACCCACCCCATCAATCTCCCTCAACTATCACCACCACAGCCACCCTACAACTCTGCTCTGCCATCAACTGCACCGGCCTACAATTATTACCCAGGGCCGTGTGATTTAATCCACATAAATAACCCCCCTACCACCTCCTTTAAGCCACAAGTTTTAGCCCTACTGCCTAAAGAGCCTCGTGATTCATACCCACCACCACCACGTAATCCATCTTAAGACTTTCACCCAGCATTGCCTAATCTTTTCCAGGGTGCAGGTTCCCCCTAGCCACTTCTGTCACCCATATGTCTTACCCATCACCTCCTAAATTTATCATAGTGTGTCACCTCCAATTTACCACAGTGTGTTCCCCCTGGCTGGGAGCGAACTAGATAATATCTAGAGCAGACTTTCCCACCCTGTGCTCGTAAGAGGTGACTAAAAGGGGATGGCTAGACCATCGGCCGACTATCTTTCAGGACCACGACGAAAACAGATCGTCTTAAAATTTCCCTCGAATGGTAGTCTATCGTTTAACTGTGGTACCTTCAGGATAATGGCAAATAAAAGGTACACCCCACCCCTTAGCAATGGTGGTAAGGTTGTCAGGGGTTCACAGCATTCAGCTTTGGGGCGAAATGCCTCTTCCGTACACACACCCAATGCGGTTCAACCTTCACTGCACTTGGCTCTGGTTACTAGTTGCTTGTATCTTAATTGCCAGCTTCATCGATGTTGTGATGACTAAAAAAAAACAGGATAGCTTCACCATGGAGGGCATGGATGTTATGAAGGGCTGGCTATGAGTCACTAATCGGCTGGGTGCTACGCAACAACAACATCAAGAGTATGTAGAATCTATGATACAAATCCTGGCCCATATGAACCCTCAAACAGCAATGTGTAAATATTAGGTTAATAGCTAACAAGAAGATTAAATTGAATTTGGGATAAATTCGAAAACTAAAGGCCATGATTTATGTTCTAGAGTGAGCAGTCACGAACATAAATGCTGCGACATCAATCAGATAACATCAACTCCTTCATGACGAGAGGTTTATACTAAGCTGAATAAAATCGTCTGACGGTAGCTAGAATGAAATAAAGAAATCGTTGTGAGTTTGAATACAAATTTTAGCAATACTATTGGAGACGAAGGGGCGAACATTATCTGGTTGGTGTTGCAGAATTTATGTTCGTGACTGTACTTACTATGCCTTGTTCTAATAATATAGGTCGGCCACTTGTTTATTGGTTTTAGAGCACATTTATGATGATTAAATATGTGTTCCATTATGAATAACAAAATAGTCCACCCGTTCAACCACTATTTCACCCATTCAACCACTCACCCATTATTTCACCCATTCAACCACTCATCCACTATTTCACCCATTAAGCCACTCACCCATTATTTCACCCATTCATCCACTCACCCACTATTTCACTCATTCAATCACTCACCCACTATTTCACCCATTCAATCACTCACCCACTATTTCATCCATTCAACCACTAACCCACTATTTCACCCATTCAACCACTCACCCACTATTTCACCCATTCATCCACTCTCCCACTATTTCACCCATTCAACCACTCAACCACTATTTCATCCATTCAACCACTAACCCACTATTTCACCCATTCAACCACTCACCCACTATTTCACCCATTCAACCACTATTTCATCCATTTAACCACTCATCCACTATTTCGCCCACTCAACCACTAATCCAGTATTTCACCCACTTAACCACTCATCCACTATTTTATCCATTAACCCACTCACCCATATATCCTCCCACCCATTAACCCAACCCTCCATCCTTCCACCCATTATCCTCCAACCTACCGATCCATCCTTTATCATACCTACCCATTAAACCAACCACCCATTAACCCATTCATCCATACATCCTCCCACCCATCTATCCATCCATCCACTCTTCCATCTATTTTAAGGAAAGGGCAGGATGGGGCTGGGGAAGATAGCAGATGGAAAGAGGGCTGGGGAGGGCAAGATAGGGCTGAGTAGAATAAGAGAGGAGAGGGCTGCGGAGGGCGGGAATGAGCTGGAGACTATGAGGGTGGGATAGGCCTGGGGAGGGTGGTATAGGGTCGGGGAGAGGGAAGAGGAGCTGTGGAGGCTAGCACATAGAGAGAGGAGGGTTGGGGAGAGGGGGGAGGAGATGCAAAGGGGGCTGGGGAGGCTAGCAGATGGAGAGAGGAGGACTAGAGAGAGGGGGAGATGCGGAGGGGGCTGGGGAGGCTAACAGATGGAGAGAAGAGGACTGGGGAGAGAGGAGGAGATGGGGAAGGGGCTGGGGAGGCTAGCAGATGAAAAGAGGGGGGCTGGGGAGAGGGAGGAGGAGCTGGGGAGGGGACTGGGGAGTCTAACAGATGGAGAAAGGAGGACTGGGGAGAGGGGGAGGGGCTGGGGAGGCTAACATATGGTGAGAGGAGGACTGGGGAGGGGGCTGGGGATCCTATAAGCTATATCTCTGGGTATCGGGGCATATCTCGGGCAGCATCAGACACGCAGGCCACTTAGCCCTACCTTGCGTGTGGCCTCTCGCTCCGACGTAATTAAAGATCGGCGGGCAGTAAGATGAAAATTTATGACGGTAATTACGTATATTATCATTCACTCAACTCTCGACAAGTTTTCAATTTATCAGTCTGTTTCACACCTTTGGGGAGTCGGCCCGCACGCTACGCTTCGGAAACCACCAATTGGGGAGTCTGGATACCTCGCCACTCTTGGAGATCTCGTCACTGATTCTTTGTTCTTACTTATTATTCCGATCTAAAACGAATCTGATCCTCCCAGCAAATCCTATTCAAATTGGGACAACAGTAAATTGATGTGGAGTGGCCCAGTACCGAGTCTAAAGTATAATTTGAGTTAAACTATAATGTGTTTGCCGAGTCGTTCAAGGTGGCGAAATGTCCAGGTACCAGCCCCTCGAGCGACGTCTGACCAATCAAAACGCGTGAGGAAATTGGGGGTTCTTCCTGATTGGCCGTAAGAGGAGCGGCGGGTGTGTAATTTGTGGTTTCCGCGTTGTATAGGAGTGGGGGTTAGGGGGAGGGGAGGGGAGGGGGGGGGGGGGGGGGGGAAGGGGCATGTTTGGGTGTGTGGGAGTGGGAAGAGAGAGGGGGATTACGTAGCTATGTGGGAGTGAGAGGGAGTGATGATGTCCATGGGTGTGTGGGAGTGGGAAGAGAGAGAGAGAGGGATTACGTAGCTATGTGGGAGTGAGAGGGAGTGATGATGTCCATGGGTGTGTGGGAGTGGGAAGAGAGAGAGAGGGATTACGTAGCTATGTGGGAGTGAGAGGGAGTGATGATGTCCATGGGTGTGTGGGAGTGGGAAGAGAGAGAGAGGGATTACGTAGCTATGTGGGAGTGATGATGTCCATGGGTGTGTGGGAGTGGGAAGAGAGAGGGGGATTACGTAGTTATGTGGGAGTGAGAGGGAGTGATGATGTCCATGGGTGTGTGGAAGTGGGAAGAGAGAGAGAGGGATTACGTAGCTATGTGGGAGTGATGATGTCCATGGGTGTGTGGGAGTGGGAAGAGAGAGAGAGGGATTACGTAGCTATGTGGGAGTGAGAGGGAGTGATGATGTCCATGGGTGTGTGGGAGTGGGAAGAGAGAGAGAGGGATTACGTAGCTATGTGGGAGTGAGAGGGAGTGATGATGTCCATGGGTGTGTGGGAGTGGGAAGAGAGAGAGAGGGATTACGTAGCTATGTGGAGTGAGAGGGATTGATGATGTCCATGGGTGTGTGGGAGTGGGAAGAGAGAGAGAGGGATTACGTAGCTATGTGGGAGTGAGAGGGAGTGATGATGTCCATGGGTGTGTGGGAGGAAAGAGAGAGAGGGATTACGTAGCTATGTGGGAGTGAGAGGGAGTGATGATGTCCATGGGTGTGTGGGAGTGGGAAGAGAGAGAGAGGGATTACGTAGCTATGTGGGAGTGAGAGGGAGTGATGATGTCCATGGTGTGTGGGAGTGGGAAGAGAGAGAGAGGGATTACGTAGCTATGTGGGAGTGAGAGGGAGTGATGATGTCCATGGGTGTGTGGGAGTGGGAAGAGAGAGGGGGATTACGTAGCTATGTGGGAGTGAGAGGGAGTGATGATGTCCATGGGTGTGTGGGAGTGGGAAGAGAGAGGGGGATTACGTAGCTATGTGGGAGTGAGAGGGAGTGATGATGTCCATGGGTGTGGGAAGAGAGAGAGAGGGATTACGTAGCTATGTGGGAGTGAGAGGGAGTGATGATGTCCATGGGTGTGTGGGAGTGGGAAGAGAGAGGGGGATTACGTAGCTATGTGGGAGTGAGAGGGAGTGATGATGTCCATGGGTGTGTGGGAAGAGAGAGGGGATTACGTAGCTATGTGGGAGTGAGAGGAGTGATGTCCAGGTGTGTGGGAGTGGGAAGAGAGAGAGAGGGATTACGTAGCTATATGGGAGTGAGAGGGAGTGATGATGTCCATGGGTGTGTGGGAGTGGGAAGAGAGAGAGAGAGAGAGAGAGGGATTACGTAGCTATGTGGGAGTGAGAGGGAGTGATGATGTCCATGGGTGTGTGGGAGTGGGAAGAGAAAGAGAGGGATTACGTAGCTATGTGGGAGTGGGAAGAGAGAGAGAGAGGGATTACGTAGCTATGTGGGAGTGAGAGGGAGTGATGATGTCCATGAGTGTGTGGGAGTGGGAAGAAAGAGACGGATTACGTAGCTATGTGGGAGTGAGGATGTCCATGAGTGTGTGGGAGTGGGAAAAGAGAGAGAGAGAGAGAGAGAGAGTAGAGATGAGAGGAGAGAGAGAGAGAGGAGGAGGAGAGAGAGAGAGAGAGAGAGAGAGAGAGAGAGAGAGAGAGAGAGAGAGAGAGAGAGAGAGAGAGAGAGAGAGAGAGAGAGAGAGGATTACGTTGCTATGTGGGAGTGATGATGTCCATGGCGTTGGGAGTGGGAATATATATATACATATATATATATATACAGTATATTACCGTTTCCATTAAAGAGGGGGTTTTCTAGCCTCCTCAATTTTGAGATTTTAAGACATTTGGTCCATTAGTTGTCGATTTTAAGACCTTTCCGGTCATTTAGGTGTACATTTTTTTTTACTGGCGAGCGACAGCGAGCCTGAATTTTGTGGAGGGGGGACATTATTCTACCGAAAAGAGATAACATTGTTTACGGATCCAATTCACAATCCTTCAGCTTTTACCATTGCCATTTATCATCACCATTTATCAGTTCAGTTCAGTTCAGTTCATTTGGGGATCGGCAGAGGGTTGTTTTAGAATAACATCATGACTTAGCATAACACAACATAACCGCAAAACACAAATCCACTTAAGCCATTGAGTGTGTTGCGTAAATCACATCGAGAGAATACCAAGGAACTGAAGGCTGTTTTATGAATTAGGACTTGACAATGCCTAGTTTTTCAAAGTTTGTCGTCTATTTTATCCCATTTCGTTAGCCAATGTTGTATGACTTCACTGTGGTCAAGTCTAAGAATATGGACGCCTCACTCTCCTCCCCAAACCTCATACACATCCCCCCCCCCCCCACCCCAACCTCTGATACCTCTCCTATACCTCTCCTTCACCTCCCCTCCTCCTCCTCCTCCCAACCTCTGATAACCTCCTTTCCTCCTCTCTCCCCACCTCTGACACCTGCCCTTCCCCCCAACCTCTAACAACCTCCTCTTCCCCACCCTAACCTCGGACACCTCCCCTCCCCGTCCCGCAACTTCTGACCACCCCCCCTCCTCCTCCCACCCCATCCTCTGACACCTCCCCTTCCCCACCCCAACCTCTGACACCTCCCCTCCCACCCCAACCTGTCCCCTCCCCTTCTCCTCACCAACCTCTGACAACCTCCCTTCCTCCTCCTTCCCCAACCTCTGACACCATTCCCTCTCCACCAACCCCTTCCCCTCCCTGTCAGCCCATCTCCCTCCCCCTCTTCTTGCCTCCCTGCAGCCCCTTCATTAACCCTACCAACCCATTCTCCACAACTGCCACCAGAACCGTACACACACACACACACACACACATTATTATATATACTGTATATATACTGTATACCTGCACATATACATACACACACATACACGCACACCACACGACACAAACCAACATACATTCACAAACGCTCAGATACCCCCCCCCCCCCCCTACCCATACACACACACCTCCATCCTGCCTCTACCTCCTTGTTCATCAGGTTATGCAAGAACAAAAAGCTGACACCTCGGCCCATACTTAGCGAAGAACGGGGGGGGGGGGGGAGTTGATGGAGGGCAAGATGGGTTTGATGGAGGGTGGGGGGGAGGGGGGGGGGGGGGAAGTGATGGAGGGGAAGTGGGAAAAGAGGGATTGGTGTTGGGAGGAGGGAATGGGGGATTGATGGAGAGGAGAGGGGGAGAGATGGAGGGGAAGGAATAGGGGATTGCTGGAGGGGGAGGGACTGATGGAGGGATGGGGAATGGGGAAGAAGTGGAGGGAAGAGGGAATGGGGGATTGATGAAGGAGGGATTGATGGAGGGATGGGGAAGAAGTGGAGGGAAAGGAATAGGGGATTGCTGGAGGGGGATGGATTGGTGGAGGGTGAGTTGGAGGAGGGATGGGGAAGAAGTGGAGGGGGGAGCAATGGAAGAGTGGTGGAAGGGAGAAGGGGAATTGAGGATTGATTGAAGACAGAGGGATTGGTGGATGAGAGAGGGAGTATGGGGGATTGGGAGTCAGTATATACGGGAGAACAAAGGGTTACAATAGATTAAGGGGGGATGGTTCACTTTTTGGTCGATTTTTTTCATGTATTTATTATTTTTCATGTATTTATTATTTTTCATGTATTTATTATTTTTTCATGTATTTATTATTTTTTCATGTATTTATTATTTTTCATGTATTTATTATTTTTCATGTATTTATTATTTTTTCATGTATTTATTATTTTTTCATGTATATATTATTTTTCATGTATTTATTATTTTTCATGTATTTATTATTTTTCATGTATTTATTATTTTTTCATGTATATATTATTTTTTCTTGTATTTATTATTTTTTCATGTATTTATTATTTTTTCATGTATTTATTATTTTTCATGTATTTATTATTTTTCATGTATTTATTATTTTGTCATGTATTTATTATTTTTTCATGTATTTATTATTTTTCATGTATTTATTATTTTTTCATGTATTTATTATTTTTTCATGTATATATTATTTTTCATGTATTTATTATTTTTCATGTATTTATTATTTTTCATGTATTTATTATTTTTTCATGTATTTATTATTTTTCATGTATTTATTATTTTTTCATGAATTTATTATTTTTCTAGTTTCCTCCCCAGACCTCAATTAAACTTAAAACAAAAACACACACCCAGGATCCCCCTTTAAGATATATTTATACATTTTTCGGTAGAAAAAATGTCCTCGCCGAAGGCCGGTTCCTCCTAAATTACAGGCTCGCTTTCGCTCGCCCAGGCAAAAAATCGATACCTAAATGACACGAAAAGTTTTAATAATGAAAAAAGAAAGGGGATGAAAGGTCTTAAAATCGCCAAACTAATGGACTAAACGTCTTAATATCTGAAAACCAAAGGGGATCATGAGGGAGAAGGGTGTCCAGAAAAGCGACTCATCTCCCCTTAACAGCGTGGCCATGGGTGGAAGGGCTGCGGAGAGGGAGGGAGGGAGGGAGGGAGGGAGGGAGGGGGGCATTGTAAGTCAGAATACGTGAGTTAAAAAAAAAAAAAAAAAAAAAAAAAAAAAATATATATATATATATTATATAGCCTAATTATACTGTATATATATATATATATATATAAAGGGGGGGGGGGGTTAAGGGCGAGATATTTATCAAGTCGATTTTTGAACGATTAAGGGGAGGTTTTTAGTGTGTTTCCTAGACTTCCATCAAGCTTGAAATTACACCCCCTTGACCCCCTTTCAAGATAAATTTGTACACTTTTTGGTAGAAAAATGTCCCGGCCGAAGGCCGATTCCTTTTGAATTACAGGCTCGCTATCGCTCGCCAGGAAAAAATCGACACCTAAATGGCACTAAAGGTCTTAAAAGTGACATAAATGGGGTGACAGTTCTTAAAATCGCCAAACTAATGGGGCGAACGTTTTATTATTTAAAAAGCAATGGGGCTAAACATGAGGGAGAAAGGGGGTCAAGAAAAAAAAATCCCTCAAGTGGAAATCTCCCCCTTAATCAACAGGACAACATTCACTTAAGCACCATTCGTACACCCTAGGCCGTCCATGGCGGGGAATGGAGGCAGAGCAAAGGAGAGAGAGAGAGAAGAGAGGAGAGAGAGAGAGAGAGAGAGAGAGAGAGAGAGAGAGAGAGAGAGAGAGAGTACCAGATCTATTAAGGGGAGGTATTTAGTTTGTTCCCTATACCACCATCAAGCTTAAAATTACACCCCTTGAGTCCCTTTCAAGATAAATTTGTACATTTTTCGGTAGAAAAATGTCCCGGCCAAAGGCCGGTTCCTCTTAAATTACAGGCTCGCTATCGCTCGCCAGGATAAAATCGACACTTGAATGGCACGAAAGGTCTTAATATGGGGTGAAAGTTCTTAAACTCGCTAAACTAATGGGGCGAACGTTTTATAATATCAAGAGCAATGGGGTTAAACATGAGGGAGAAAGGTGTCAAGAAAAAAATCCCTCAAGTGGAGATCTCCCCTTAAGGTCACCGTTTTTTTGGTTTTAGCTTTCTCTCCTTTTCTCTCTTTCCCTGGCTTGTATCCATTCGGCCCCATTCAGCCAACTGTTTTAAGACGTTTATCCCCATCCAGGTGTCGATTTCTTCCTGGCGAGCGAAAGCGAGCCAGCATTGTATGGAGAAATCCGGCTTCGCCGGAGAAATTTTTCTATCGAAAAATGTACAAATTTAGCTTGCTGTCAAAAAAAAATATATGCTGGCTCGCTACCGCTCGCCAGGAAAATATTGACACCTGGATGGGGGTAAACGTCTTAAAACAGTAGGCTGAATGGGGCCGAATGGATACAAGCCAAAGAGAGAGAGGGAGAGAAAGAGAGAAAAAAAAAGCGAGGTGGGCTCCCTTAACAAACTTGGAGAATAGAGGGGGTCGGAGAAGGGAGGAGTGGGCTAGGGCCTGGGAGAGCCGTAATTTTAGGAGTGGCAAGAAGGGTCTCGCCATTAGCTTAGAGACTGGAATGTTTAGAGAAGGCTGAGGGTGGCTAGAGTGAGCTATAGTCTATTCGTTGTAAGTAGGCGAAACATCATTAAGGGGAGGTTTCTAGTTTGTTTCCTACTCCTCCAGCAATCTTAAAATTTCACCCCCGTGACCCCCTTTCAAGATAAATTTGTACATTTTTCGGTAGAAAAATTTCCCGGCCGAAGGCCGGTTCCTCTTAAATTACAGGCTCGCTATCGCTCGCCAGGATAACATCGACACCTAAATGGTACGAAAGGTCTTAAAATTGACAGAATGGGGCGGAAATTCTTAAAATCACCGAACTAATGGGGCAAAAGTCTTAAAATCTCAAAAAGCAATGGGGCTAGACATGAGGGAGAAAGGGGTCAAGAAAAAAGTCCCTCAAGTGGAAATCTCCCCTTAACTTTAACCTCTGTAAGTTAACCCTCTCCGACATATGACGCGATTTGAGCCTATTGGGGATACTTTAAAGCCTTTGTTACCATCAGGGGTATTTAGAAACCTTTAGTTTAGTTAATTCAACCTCTGCAGTTGTCTTTGAGTTAGCTGTATTGAGCCTATTGGGGATACTTTAAAGCCTTTGTTACCATCAGGGGTATTTACAAACCTTTAGTTTAGTTACTTCAACCTCTGCAGTTGTCTTTGAGTTAGCTGTGGGCAGAAAACTAATTTTGGAGAGGCAATTATAAGAGTGAGAGAACTCTATTTCTTATTGCTAATCTGACAACCTCTGCGTCATAAATGCGTGAAAGGGTTAACAACGACTAGAGTAATCGAGCTAATATTTCTACCGTTTGGGAAGAGTCAGTCAAGGAATAGATGTGGAAATTTACAGCCAATTTGCTCTAGCCTTTTTTGTTACAGAGGATAGATGTCATGATTTCTCGCCTACTTAAGGGGAGATTTCCACTTGAGGGATTTCTTTCTTGACCCCTTTCTCCCTCATGTTTAGCCCCATTGCTTTTGAGATTTTAAGATGTTCGCCCCATTAGTTTGGCGATTTTAAGAACTTTCACCCCATTTATGTCACTTTTAAGACCTTTCGTCCCATTTAGGTGTCGATTTTTTCCTGGCGAGCGATAGCGAGCCTGTAATTTAAGGGGAACCGGCCTTCGGCCGGGAAATTTTTCTACCGAATAATGTACAAATTTATCTTGAAAGGGGGTCATGGGGGTGTAATTTCAAGCTTGATGGAAGTCTAGGAAACAAACTAAATACCTCCCCTTAAAGCGAATAGACTATAGGAGCAGTCAGGAGAATGGATTTTTTGTTCTATGTGAGTGAGGGAGACAATAGGTAGAACTGCCTGTAGCGAGTGCCTCCCCTAGAGTTGAAAGAGTGACAGGGCCAAAATCAAGGGACGTTCGAGCCAAAATGCCTGGACACACGGAGTTTGAAGCAATTTAAGTCATAGGAAGAGGGAAAGACTGATTCTGGGAGAGAGTTCCAGAGCTCAGCAGTTGAATAGAAAAAAAGACTGTGAATAGCGTTTCACTCTTGGGTTGGAGAGTTGGTATGTCGTGAGAGGTGTCCGTAGAATGGCTAGGGTACTATATACTCGGTTTCATTTAATTTGGCGGTAAATTGAATCCTTTATAGCAGCTAATTTCTCGATACATAATGGAAACCTATTAACCCTCTCCGACATATGACGCGATTTTGAGCCTATTGGGATACTTTAAAGCCTTTGTTACCATCAGGGGTATTTAGAAACCTTTAGTTTAGTTACTTCAACCTCTGCAGTTGTCTTTGAGTTAGCTGTGGGCAGAAAACTAATTTGGAGAGGCAATTATAAGAGTGAGAGAACTCTATTTATTATTGCTAATCTGACAACCTCTGCGTCATATGAGTCTGAAAGGGTTAAACCACTATGTCTCTGCATCATATCAAGACCAACTTTATATGATTAGCACCATTTTTTTCACTACAAAATCTTCAAAATAACTGAGAAATCTTAATGGGAACTTTGCAATTTACCGTCAGTTGAAAAGAAACAGGGTATAGTATTTCTCCAGTTGACGGTAATTTGCATTGTATTAACCGTCTTGATAGCGTAATGCATAAGTGCACGGAATTTCGGTGTGAGTTTCCTACAGTTGCCACATGTATTTGTTGATTTAATTAATTGTGTTTATAAGTGAAGTTGGTTGGTGACAAAATATAATTAATCTTGATTACTCCGCTATTACATGAATTTTGTAGCGAAATGTGTTGTTATCAGAAAATTTGGCTCTATATCACGCAGAGACAGTAGTAGTTACACAATTCCCCATTGAGGAGGGAGGGTTAGTTTTTTCTCTGTATATTTATGTATATATTTTATATATTATTATAAATATATATTTTTTACCAATGGCATTATATCGTTATTCGTTTATGTGGTACAACCTCTTACAAATATTTCCCGCCATTTAATAAGGGATTCTGAGCTATCTATAGGGCTGTTTGAGAAGAGAGTAGATAGTATTTAGCACACATTGTAGAGACTGTTCTTCACTTTGTCATCGTTTTTATTATTTGCTTAGAGTATAGCCTTAAAATAGAACACGGAACCTTTGAGATATTGATTCGTCCCCCTCTTTCTTCTTCTCTCTCTCTCTCTCTCTCTCTCTCTCTCTCTCTCTCTCTCTCTCTCTCTCTCTCTCTCTCTCTCTCTCTCTCTCTCCCTCTGTGCTAGTACCTATGTATTCCTCTCTTGTTCATATACTCTCACTTTCTCTCTCTCTCTGCTAGTACCTATATATTCCTCTCTTGTTCAGATACTCTCACTCTCTCTCTGCTAGTACCTATATATTCCTCTCTTGTTCATATACTCTCACTCTCTCTCTCTCTGCTAGTACCTTTATATTCCTCTCCTGTTCAGATACTCTCACTTTCTCTCTCTCTCTCTCTCTCTGCTAGTACCTATATATTCCTCTCTTGTTCAGATACTCTCACTCTCTCTCTCTTTCTCTCTCTCTCTCTGCTAGTACCGGTACCTATATATTCCTCTCTTGTTCAGATACTCTCTCTCTCTCTCTGTGCTAGTACCTATATATTCCTCTCTTGTTCAGATACTCTCACTCTCTCTCTCTCTCTGCTAGTACCTATATATTCCTCTCTTGTTCAGATACTCTCACTCTCACTCTCACTCTCTCTCTGAGTACCTATATATTCCTCTCTTGTTCAGATACTCTCACTTTCTCTCTCTCTCTCTCTGCTAGTACCTATATATTCCTCTCTTGTTCAGATACTCTCACATTCTCTCTCTCTCTCTCTCTCTCTGCTAGTACCTATATATTCCTCTCTTATTCAGATACTCTCACTTTCTCTCTCTCTCTCTCTCTCTCTGCTAGTACCTAGATATTCCTCTCTTGTTCAGATACTCTCACATTCTCTCTCTCACTCTCTCTCTGAGTACCTATATATTCCTCTCTTATTCAGACAATCTCACTCTCTCTCTCTCTCTTCTATTATCTACATATATAAAGTATATATCTATTCTTCAGATAGCGTTTTTCCTATCGATTTCCCCATCAATCATCAATCTGCTGGATAATCTATTTCTGCCACTGTCAATCACACAACCACCCTCGGGCTTATTATCACTCACAATATCAATCAAACTCTATCTTCTATTCGCCACACCTCACCCTCATTTAGCTAAATTATACCATGCTATTTCATTGTACGGTTTTCCCCATTAATTTGCATATGTACAGTGGCGCTAATAAGGCATGTCTCAGCTGTCATTACGTTTGACTCGCTCTGTGCTGTATTAATGTCTGTCAGATGGTGAAGAGGGTGGGTAAGTGTAGGAAAATGATTGTATATCTGACTCAAAAAGAAGAAATCATGTGTAAATATTGCTGATACCAATTATTGATCAAAACATAATTGATGCCGAGACATCACTTATTAGGCCGACTGTACTCTCCACGTTTTTGTGTATGAAAGGGAAGTTAGTATAGCGAGTTTAAGAGCTTTCGCCCCATTTTTGTTGTCAATATAAAGACGTTTCGTGCCATTTAGGTGTCGATTTTTTCCTGGCGAGCAATAGTGGGCCTGTAATTCAAAGAGGAACCGGCCTTCGGCAGGGTAATTTATAAAATGTACAATTTTATCTTGAAGGGGAGTCTAGAGGATGTTTTTTTTTTTTTTTTTTTTTTTTTTTTTTTTTTTAGAGCTTGGTATAGGTCTAGGAGGGAAAAATGATAATAAATGCATACATATATCAAGAAATAAGTGCAAATCTCCTCCAAAGACTAAATGTGAGGATATGGATAGGAAGGATATTCAGGATGTCTTGATAGTACTATATATTTAAGAGGAAGCTAAATAATAAATAAACTAAATTAATTAGCCTCCCCTTAATATCTTAGCAGCAACTTTCCGTATTAAGGGGAGATGGTTCACTTTTTGGGTGATTTTTGCATGTATTCATTGTGTTTCTAATTTCTTCCCTAGACCTCCATCAAATTAAAAAAAAACATCCATTAGATCCCCCTTCTAGATTAAATTGTACATTTTTCGGTAGCGAAAGGCCGGTTCTTCCAACATTACAGGCTCACTATCGTTCGCCAGGGGAAAAAAAACGACACCTAAATAGCACGAAAGGTCTAAATATTGACGACGAAATGGGGCGAAAGGTCTTAAAATCGACTAACTAACGGGGCAAACATCTTAACATCTGAAAATTAATGCGGCTAAACATGAGGGAGAAAGTGGTTCAGAAAACCGGGCCATCCCTCCCGCATTAAACATCTGCAACGCAACACCTGCCCCCATTCTTAACATTATTATTGCCACCTTATTGGGGCACCTGCTCTCTCTCTCTCTTTCTCTCACACCTGCCTTACCGTTACTCGCTTACTCTTATTTTTTTTTCTCTCTCTCTCTCTCTCTCTCTCACATACACTCACTCTTATTTTGTTCTGTGTTTTCTTATAATCGTTCTTTCTCTCTCTCTCTCTCTCTCTCTCTCTCTCTCTCTCTCTCTCTCTCACATACACTCACTCTTATTTTGTTCTCTCTCTCTCTCTCTCTCTCTCTCTCACTCTTATTTGTTTGTTTTTGTCTTATATTCGTTTACTCTCTATCTCTCTCTCTCTCTCTCTCCCCCCCCTCTCTCTCTCTCTTTTATTATCTCTCTCTCTCTCTCTCTCTCTCTCTCTCTCTCTCTCTCTCTCACATACACTCACTCTTATTTTGTTCTGTCTTTTCTTATAATCGTTCTCTCTCTCTCTCTCTCTCTTATTTGTTTGTTTTTGTCTTATATTCGTTTACTCTCTATCTTACTCTTATCTCTCTCTCCCACCCCCCCCTCTCTCTCTCTCTCTCTCTTATTATCTCTCTCTCTCTCTCTCTCTCTCTGAATCAGTATAGGTACCGGTATGTAAGTGCAAGTTCCGTTTCAGACTCATTTTGTTCTATACGCTCTTAACATTTTCCTTGTGGGCATTTCCTTACCCACGAGGTTATAACTCATTCTATTTTTCCTGTATGTTTTTTGGTTTTTGGTTTTAGCTGGAGGGTGGGGAGAGAGCCTTTTACTTTGCTGTCCTATTCTTCTACTATAAACTGTTCCTGTCTAGTAGCATCAAGGCCGGACCACCTAGTAGGGACCGAAAGGTATGAACATAAGAACATAAGAAAATGGGAGTCTGCAGAAAGCCGATTGGCCTAAGCAAGGCAGATCCCTGTCCCACACAACCCCAATTACAAAGCCCAATTATAGGCTCAACACTCTAATACCCTGAGGATCATCTTACCAAACCGGTTAGAGATTAACGCAGGATTACGGGGGTCTGCAGAGCGCTGATTGGCCCAACCCGGCTGATCCCCCTTCACACCCAACCCTTCTCGTCCATATGCTTATCCAATTTTTTTCTTAAAGCTCCCTATCGTTCTTGATCCCACTATATCACTTGGTAGCCTATTCCACCCATCTACAACTCTGTTACCAAACCAATATTTGCCTATATCTTTTCTGAAACGAAATTTATCTAATTTGAAACCATTGCTACGAGTTCTTTCGCTATCACTGAGCTTTAGTACATTTGTCATGTCCCCTTTGTTAATCCCACTAACCCACTTGAACACCTCTATCATATCCCCTCTAACTCTGCGTCTCTCTAACGAATGTAAACCTAATTTCTTCAACCTTTCTTCATACGGAAAATGTCTAATATTATGGATCATTTTTGTCATTCTACGCTGAATTCTCTCCAATGAATCTATGTCCATTCTGTAATAAGGACACCAAAATTGGACAGCATAATCCATATGGGGATTGTGTGATTTTGAGTATCTGTGTAAAGCCGGTATCACACGAGAGCTTTTATAGTCAACATTCGATGATCAATATTTTTCTGGCAACATTTCTAGAATATTTTGCCCTGGTATCGGAAACTAGAATGATGGTGGATGTATTTAGGTGACCGAAATATTATAAATGTTGACCTCATAAGCTGCCAGACCAGTGTTGAGGATAAATGTTGAGGGAAAAAGCGCTCGTGTGATACCGGCTTAATTCACTGTATAACTCTCTCTCTCTCTCTCATCGACCTAGGCTATCTATTTTAAAGTATCTATTTATTTAATTATCACCTTTTTCATCAATATCTAGCATCACCCTCATCATTTTTCGTTTTCATTTCTCAACCGCCATCATTATTATAATATTTTGTTATTTCATTTCCTTCATCATCATCATCATCATCATCATCTTAATTATCATCATCATCGCCTATACAACCCTGTTCACATTCATCATCATCATCATTATACTCACCATCATCACACTTATCATCATCATCATGCCCATCATCATCACCATCATACTCATCATCATCACCTATACAGCCCTTTTCACACTCATCATCTTAATCATCATCATCATCATCATCTTACTCATCTTCACCATCATCATCCTTATCTTCACCATCATTATCTTACACATCATCCTCACAATCATCATCATCATCATCATTACCTTACTCATCATCCTTGTATCACGGTGTATTTGATCTGGCCTGTGTTGCACTCTCTCTCACGCCTCACATCCTTATCTCATAACTGTTGTCTTATCTCTTCCACCATCTCTCTCTCTCTCTCTCTCTCTGACTGTTTTTTTTTGTTCTCTCTCTCTGTCAGTCTCTCTCTCTCTCTTTTTTTCTCTTTTTGTTTCTCTCTCACTCTCTCTCTCTCTCTCTCTCTCTCCCATCTGATAGATTGGATTAATATGAATTACTCAGTAGTCAATTCCCTTTCAGACGAACTAATTTCTTTCTATACTCTATAAAACAAATTCCTTGTGACCATTTTCTGACCCATATGGTTACATTTCATCCTATTTTCTGGTACAGCTTTTGAGTCGGAGGAAACGGAGGGTGGGGAGAGAGCCTTCTACTTGGCTGTCCTATTCTTCAACTATAAATTGCCCCTGTCTAGTAGTATGAAGGCCGGACCACCTAGTAGGGACCAAAAAGTCTGTGTGGTTTGAGTATCTGTATAACACACACACACACACACACAATCAACCAACCAACCAACCAATCATTAATCAAATCAAATCTAATCTAATATATATATATATATATATATATATATATATATATATATATATACAGTAATCGTCCAGCTCTCATCTCCCGTGCCCCAGCCTGTGACCCGCGGCTGGCGAGGTGTGAAAGGGGCGGGTTGTTAAGCAAGGTAAGTATAAGGTTGGTGGTGGTAGTGGGGGTAGTAGGGGTAGTGGTGGTGGTAGTGGTGGTGGTGGTAGTAGTGATGATGGTGGGGTTGGTGGGGGTAGTGGTGGTGGTAGTGGGGGTAGTAGTGGTGGTGGTGGTGGTAGTAGTGATGATGGTGGGGTTGGTGGGGGGGTGGAGGTGGTGGGGGTAGTGGTGGTGGTAGTGGGGGTGGTAGCGGTGGTGGTAGTGGAGGCATAGTAGTGGTGGTGGTGGTGGTAGTAGTGATGATGGTGGGGGGGGGTGTGGAGGTAGTGGTGGTGGTAGTGGTGGTGGTAGTGGGGGTAGTAGTGGTGGTGGTGGTGGTAGTAGTGATGATGGTGGGGGGGGGGTGGGGGGGTAGTGGTGGTGGTAGTGGTGGTGGTAGTGGGGGTGGTAGTGGTGGTGGTAGTGGGGGTAGTAGTGGTGGTGGTGGTGGTAGTAGTGATGATGGTGGGGGGGGGGGGGGGGGGTGGTAGTGGTGGTGGTAGTGGGGGTAGTAGTGGTGGTGGTGGTGGTGGTGGTAGTAGTGATGATGGTGGGGTTGGTGGGGGGGGGGTGGAGGTGGTGGGGGTAGTGGTGGTGGAGGTGAAGCGGATTTTCCTCGTCGTTTTAGAGTTGCCCAGGTAATCTCTCGCTTCCTTTTTCCTACTTCTCGATCTCCAAATTATTTATCTTTTCAATTTGTTAAAACGTCACGTCCACTTGAAAAAAATAAATAATAATAATTGACTACTAACTTCATGCGAGTACGGTTGGCCATATACGCCGTGTCGCCTCTGTCATTAAGTTTTGCTCGCTGTGTGCTGTATTTATGTCTGTCAGATGTTGAATAGAGTATGGATAGATAGGAAAATGTTTTGTATCTCACTCGAAAGGATGAATTAATGCTTAGCTAGTGCTGATACCAATTATTGATCGAAATATACTTGGTGCCGCGACATCACTTATTTGGGTAACTGTACAATCGGATGCCATAGTTACTAGCCCAATCATAAATATTCGTGGATTTCACCTATTTCTAATCATGGAGGTATACCTCTGAACACGAATTTATGAATATAATTTCCAATACATTAACTACGAAGCGCTATATACTGTATAATTATCATATATATTGAAAAGTTAGTTCTATCCAAGAACCGGTCCATATAGTTATATTTGCATAAACACATTGGGGCTCCACGAAATCTTTTGGAGTGGGCTGGAGACTATGATATGCGAGTGTACCCAAGATCTATATAGATCTTGAGTGTACGGTCGCGCTATTAAGTCATGTCCCAGCTGTCATTACGTTTGGCTTGCTCTGTGCTGTATTAATGTCTGTCAGATGTTGAGTAGGGTGGGTAAGTGTAGGAACATGTTTGTATATTTCACTCGATATGAAGAAATGAAGCTTAGATATATTTTATACAAATTATTGATCAAAACATAGTTGGTGCCGAGACATCACTTATTAGCGCGACTGTACCATAGCTCACATATGTAGAGCATGGAATATATTACTTAGTAACTACATACTTATTAGCTTAGCAAATGTAATGAACACATAACATAATTAATTGCGAGAAACGAGATTGTACTTTCTACAGTATGTAGAATGACAGTTAAGGGGAGATTTCCACTTGAGGGATTTTTTTCTTGACTCCTTTCTCCCTCATGTTTAGCCCCATTGTTTCCTAATGTTAAGACGTTTGCCCCATTATTTTGACGATTTTAAGAACTTTCAACCCATTTCTGTCAATTTTAAGACCTTTCGTGCCATTTAGGTGTCGATTTTATCCTGGCGAGCGATAGCGAGCCTGTAATTTAAGAGGAACCGGCTTTCAGCCGGGAAATTTTTCTACCGAAAAATGTACAAATTTATTTTGAAAGGGGCTCAAGGGGGTGTAATCTTAAGCTTGAAGGATATCTACGGACCAAACTAAAAGCCTCCCCTTAAACAAAATGTTGACATAACTTAGAAAAGTTAGACAGAATTAATATAAACACCACATGAGGAGGAGGAGGACTTTATTGACGTTTCGCAGATAGCTATCTTTATGTTTATATTCTGTTTATATTCAACAGTTAAACAGCCTGCTGACAACATATATATTCAACAGTTAAACAGTCTGCTCACAACATATATATTCAACAGTTAAACAGTCTGCTCACAACATATATATTCAACAGTTAAACAGTCTGCTGACAACATATATATTCAACGGTTAAACAGTCTGCTCACAACATATATATTCAACAGTTAAACAGTCTGCTCACAACATATATATTCAACAGTTAAACAGTCTGCTGACAACATATATATTCAACAGTTAAACAGTCTGCTGACAACATATATATTCAACAGTTAAACAGTCTGCTGACAACATATATATTCAACAGTTAAACAGTCTGCTGACAACATATATATTCAACAGTTAAACAGTCTGCTCACAACATATATTCAACAGTTAAACAGTCTGCTGACAACATATATATTCAACAGTTAAACAGCCTGCTGACAACATATATATTCAACAGTTAAACAGTCTGCTGACAACATATATATTCAACAGTTAAACAGTCTGCTCACAACATATATATTCAACAGTTAAACAGTCTGCTGACAACATATATATTCAACAGTTAAACAGTCTGCTGACAACATATATATTCAACAGTTAAACAGTCTGCTCACAACATATATATTCAACAGTAAAACAGTCTGCTGACAACATATATATTCAACAGTTAAACAGTCTGCTGACAACATATATATTCAACAGTTAAACAGTCTGCTGACAACATATAATTCAACAGTTAAACAGTCTGCTGACAACATATATATTCAACAGTTAAACAGTCTGCTCACAACATATATATTCAACAGTTAAACAGTCTGCTGACAACATATATTCAACAGTTAAACAGTCTGCTGACAACATATATATTCAACAGTTAAACAGTCTGCTCACAACATATATATTCAACAGTTAAACAGTCTGCTCACAACATATATATTCAACAGTTAAACAGTCTGCTGACAACATATATATTCAACAGTTAAACAGTCTGCTCACAACATATATATTCAACAGTTAAACAGTCTGCTCACAACATATATTTCACAGTTAAACAGTCTGCTGACAACATATATTCAACAGTTAAACAGTCTGCTGACAACATATATATTCAACAGTTAAACAGTCTGCTCACAACATATATATTCAACAGTTAAACAGTCTGCTCACAACATATATATTCAACAGTTAAACAGTCTGCTGACAACATATATATTCAACGGTTAAACAGTCTGCTGACAAATATATATTCAACAGTTAAACAGTCTGCTGACAATATATATTCAACAGTTAAACAGTCTGCTGACAACATATATATTCAACAGTTAAACAGTCTGCTGACAACATATATATTCAACAGTTAAACAGTCTGCTCACAACATATATATTCAACAGTTAAACAGTCTGCTGACAAAACATATATATTCAACAGTTAAACAGTCTGCTCACAACATATATATTCAACAGTTAAACAGTCTGCTCACAACATATATATTCAACAGTTAAACAGTCTGCTCACAACATATATATTCAACAGTTAAACAGTCTGCTGACAACATATATTCAACAGTTAAACAGTCTGCTCACAACATATATATCAACAGTTAAACAGTCTGCTGACAACATATATTCAACAGTTAAACAGTCTGCTGACAACATATATATTCAACAGTTAAACAGTCTGCTCACAACATATATATTCAACAGTTTAAACAGTCTGCTCACAACATATATATTCAACAGTTTAAACAGTCTGCTCACAACATATATATTCAACAGTTAAACAGTCTGCACAACATATATATTCAACAGTTAAACAGTCTGCTCACAACATATATTCAACAGTTAAACAGTCTGCTGACAACATATATATTCAACAGTTAAACAGTCTGCTGACAACATATATATTCAACAGTTAAACAGTCTGCTGACAACATATATATTCAACAGTTAAACAGTCTGCTGACAACATATATTCAACAGTTAAACAGTCTGCTGACAACATATATATTCAACAGTTAAACAGTCTGCTCACAACATATATATTCAACAGTTAAACAGTCTGCTGACAACATATATATTCAACAGTTAAACAGTCTGCTGACAACATATATATTCAACAGTTAAACAGTCTGCTCAGAACATATATTCAACAGTTAAACAGTCTGCTCACAACATATATATTCAACAGTTAAACAGTCTGCTCACAACATATATATTGAAGTTAAACAGTCTGCTCACAACATATATATTCAACAGTTAAACAGTCTGCTGACAACATATATATTCAACAGTTAAACAGTCTGCTCACAACATATATTCAACAGTTAAACAGTCTGCTCACAACATATATATTCAACAGTTAAACAGTCTGCTGACAACATATATATTCAACAGTTAAACAGTCTGCTCACAACATATATATTCAACAGTTAAACAGTCTGCTGACAACATATATATTAAACAGTTAAACAGTCTGCTGACAACATATATATTCAACAGTTAAACAGTCTGCTCACAACATATATATTCAACAGTTAAACAGCCTGCTCACAACATATATATTCAACAGTTAAACAGTCTGCTCACAACATATATATTCAACAGTTAAACAGTCTGCTCACAACATATATAAAAATAAATAAACAAATAAATACGTAAATAAATATATAATAATCATTAGGAGCCCTGGCCTCAACAAACCAATGGATAATATAGAAATATGGAAATAAGCGAGTAAGTATGTATTAAATTGATAGCATCAACAATAGTTCCAGTGACTAATGGAGTCCCTCATTGTTTTGTTTGAAGTTTAGTATTATTTTCAATAACTACACGGTAATTGATGTATTTTATATGTCTGAACTAGTGAACATAAGTTTAACATTAATCATGTTAACAAGATAATGTAATTCCAGAAGACAGTAGAACCTGCCCTGCTCAATTGGTGTTTACAATCTCCCTAGAATAAAGTCTCTCTCTCTCTCCCTCCCTCACTCACTCACTCACTCTCTTTCTGACAGTGTGCAACTTGCTGAGCGCAACCTATGATTTAAAGGCCAGCTCACCAGCCTGAGAAGAACCGAAGTTCACCAAGTGTTTCTCTCGCCAGCTCTCAGTGACAATATCTCAAATAGTAAGAACATACAGAGATGATATGAAGAAAAAAAAAAATAAAAAAAATAAAAATAAAATACGAAATAAATAACTTTAAATATATAAATATTAATAATAGTAAGTGCAGAAATAGAAGACTTAAAGACAACACAATATAAAATAAACATTAATACAATTAAATTATATAAATAAATGAACGAATAAAACATAATATCAATTAAATTAATAGTAAACAAAGAGATAAAAGCGTATATCGTTGATGGCATTACTAAAATCGTATATCGTTGATGGCATTACTAAAAGCGTATATCGTTGATGGCATTACTAAAAGCGTATATCATTGATGGCATTACTAAAAGCGTATATCGTTGATGGCATTACTAAAAGCGTATATCGTTGATGGCATTACTAAAAGCGTATATCGTTGATGGCATTACTAAAAGCGTATATCGTTGATGGCATTACTAAAAGCGTATATCGTTGATGGCATTACTAAAAGCGTATATCATTGATGGTATTACTAAAAGCGTATATCGTTGATGGCATTACTAAAAGCGTATATCGTTGATGGCATTACTCAACCCCATTCATTATTAGTGGACCAGAAATCGTGACCCCAAACCTTTGTAGCTGAAACAGGGCTGGGGGAAATGAGTTACAAAAGCCAAGAAAAACATAGACTTCTAAATGGCACGAGGTGTAAATATTGGCAAAGAAATGGGGCGAAAAGTCTGAAAATCGCCAAACTAATGTACCGAAGTCTTAAAATCTGAGAAAGTAATGGGGCTAAACATGAGGGAGATTTAGGGCCAGAAAAAAACAACCATTCCCTCTTAACCCTTTCACGCACATATGACGCAGAGGTTGCCAGATTAGCAATAAGAAATAGCGTTCTCTCACTCTTATAATTACCTCTCCAAAATTAGTTTTCTGCTCACAGCTAACTCAAAGACAACTGCAGAGGTTGAAGTAATTAAACTAAAGGTTTCTAAATACCCCTGATGGTAACAAAGGCTTTAAAGTATCCCCAATAGGCTCAAAATCGCGTCATATGTCGGAGAGGGTTAAACAAACTTCCCTTAGAGGTAGCAAATAAATGTTCAATGGAATAACTTTAGATGGTAGTATTTTGCACTCTTTTCAATAATTATAACTGTACGAAGAAATAAGCCTAGTTGCAATTAGAACTATGATCTGGAATGAATGGCAAGACATTTAAGAAACTATCTAACCCTTGTGATTACTCTCTCTCTCTTTCTCTCTCTGAATAACCACTTTCGGCCAATATAAACGTTTGTATTCTCTCTCTCTCAATGTTGTTAGTTAGAGATTATGTAACACTTCCTGCCAATATAAACGTTTGTATTCTCTCTCTCTCTCAATGTTGTTAGTTAGAGATTATGTAACACTTCCTGCCAATATAAACGTTTGTATTCTCACTCTCTCTCTCTCTCTCTTATTAGGTAAATAGTAAGTAACACAAAATAACCACTTTCGGCAAATATAAACGTATGTAATTACCTACCTACCTACCTCTACCTCTCTCTCTCTCTCTCAATATTATTAGGTAAATAGGTAAAATTAGGGAAGTAGCAAGAATAAACACTTTCGACAACATTTATAACCATATGTAATTCTCTCTCTCTCTCTCTCTCTCTCTCTCTCTCTCTCTCTCCTAGGTGTGAAAGGGGCGGTCCTAGGAGGTGGTAGTGGGGGCCCTACAGCCAAGTACCGGAGAGAGAGAGAGAGAAGCGTGATGGGTCTGTGGGTGGGAATTTCAACGCCTGGGTAGAGAGTGAGCAAATCGCCGGTGTTGCAAGCACGACTAGACCAACCCACTCTGTTCTGGCTACCCCGGTGGTCTGTGTGTGTGTGTATGTGTGTGTGTGTGTGTGTGTGTGTGTGTGTGTGTGTGTGTGTGTGTGTGTGTGTGTGTGTGTGTGTGTGTGTGTGTGTGTGTGTGTGCTGTATTAATGTCTGTCAGATGTTGAATAGGGTGTGTAAAGATAGGAACATGTTTGTATATCTCACTCGCAACGATAAATTAATGCTTAGATACTGCTGATACCAATTATTGATCGAAATATACTTGGTGCCGCGACATCACTTATTTGGCCAAAGGAGGGTTTGTGTGTGTGTGTGTGTGTGTGTGTGTGTGTGTGTGTGTGTGTGTGTGTGTGTGTGTGTGTGTGTGTGTGTGTGTGTGTGTGTGTGTGTGTGTGTGTGTGTGTGTGTGTGTGTGTGTGTGTGTGTGTGTGTGTGTGTGTGTGTGTGTGTGTGTGTGTGTGTGTGTGTGCCCATGCTTGTATGTGGTATGAGAGAAAGACTTACATAGATACACTGGCCACACATACCTTACGATCCAAACGAGGTGGTCAGGACTTAATTCTAGAGAGAGAGAGAGAGAGAGAGAGAGAGAGAGAGAGAGAGAGAGAGAGAGAGAGAGTTACGAATTCCGAGATAAATGAGTTCAAAGTAGACCATGTGCAATAGGTTGAAGGATTTCCGCATATGCTACTGTTGAACCTCTTCATCTTCAATTTCCAGCTATTGTTATCTCTTTCTCTGGCTTGTATCCATTCGTTCCCATTCAGCCTAATGTTTTAAGACGCTTATCCCCATCCAGGTGTCTATTTATTACTGGAAAGCGATAGCGAGCCAGCATTGTATGAAGAAATCAGGCTTTGCCGGTGAAATATTTATATCGAAAAATTTAGAAATTTAGCCTGCTATCGACCTGAAAATTAACCTTCCTCTCATATTTATCTTATATGAACCCAATAAAGTTTGTCCTCTACACCAAGGTACTGTTTGGAAAACTTTAGCTGTCTGTTCTCAATTGTTGATATATTCTTTCACAATAGTGACTCATCTCTCCCCATAAGACTAGCGTGGATAAAAGCAACCGAAGACAACAGGATAACAGTGATGAAGCCAACAGGAAGACAAGCCCAGATGAGAGGCTGAGTGAAGAGGGCGAGTATCAAGAGCTAAGGAGCCAATTTACACTTAGGGCTGGAATGAATTGTCTGAAGAGGTCTTCGGGGGTTGCTTATGGCGTTTGAATTAGGAGGTGTGGATGGGGTGTATGTGGCTGGTGGGGTGTATGTGGCTGGTGGGGTGTATGTGGGTGGTGGAGGTGTGGATGGTGTGGAGGTGTGGTGGTGGAGGTGTGGATGGGGTGTATGTGGCTGGTGGGGTGTATGTGGGTGGTGGAGGTGTGGAGGTGTGGTGGTGGAGGTGTGGATGGGGTGTATGTGGCTGGTGGGGTGTATGTGGCTGGTGGAGGTGTGGATGGGGTGGAGGTGTGGTGGTGGAGGTGTGGATGGGGTGTATGTGGCTGGTGGGCTGTATGTGGGTGGTGGAGGTGTGGATGGGGTGGAGGTGTGGTGGTGGAGATGTGGATGGGGAGTATGTGGCTGGTGGGGTGTATGTGGCTGGTGGGGTGTATGTGGGTGGTGGAGGTGTGGATGGGGTGGAGGTGTGGTGGTGGAGGTGTAAATGGGGTGGAGGTGTGGTGGTGGAGGTGTGGATGGGGTGTATGTGGGTGGTGGATGGGGTGGAGGTGTGGTGGTGGAGGTGTGGATGGGGTGTATGTGGCTGGTGGGGTGTATGTGGGTGGTGGAGGTGTGGATGGTGGAGGGTATATGGGTGGGGTGTATGTGGGTGGTGGAGGTGTGGATGGGGTGTATGTGGCTGGTGGGGTGTATGTGGGTGGTGGGGTGTATGTGGGTGGTGGTGTGGATGGGGTGGAGGTGTGGATGGTGGAGGGTATGTGGGTGGGGTGTATGTGGGTGGTGGAGGTGTGGATGGGGTGTATGTGGCTGGTGGGGTGTATGTGGGTGTTTTTTTTTTTTTTTTTTTTTTTCTATGTGATTGAGGGAGGCAAAAGGCATAACTGCCTATAGCGAGTGCCTCCCCCATAGTTGAAAGAGTGACAGGGCCAAAATCAAGGGACGTTCGAGCCAAAATGCCTGGACACACGGAGTGGGGGTGGAGGTGTGGATGGGGTGTATGTGGGTGGTGGAGGTGTGGATGGAGTGTATGTGGCTGGTGGGGTGTATGTGGGTGGTGGAGGTGTGAATGGGGTGGAGGTGTGGTGGTGGAGGTGTGGATGGAGTGTATGTGGCTGGTGGGGTGTATGTGGGTGGTGGAGGTGTGGATGGGGTGGTGTGGTGGTGGAGGTGTGGATGGTGGAGGGTATGCGGATGATGTGCTGTATGTGGCTGGTGGGGTGTATGTGGGTGGTGGAGGGTGTGGTGGTGGAGGTCTGGATGGTGGAGGGTGTGAGCTGGGAGGATGTGTGTACTGTATGTGGATGGGGTGCATATGATGTTAGGGTATGTGGGTGGTGGAGGTGTGGATGGAGTGTAAGTGGGTGATGGAGGGTGTTGGTGAGTGATGAAAGGATTGAGTGGTTGTTGAAGGGTGTCTGTGGTAGTGTTTGGGTGGATGTGGGACTCCTTCAGTGAGTGTGTGTGTGTGAGCTGGGAATTAGGTGGGTATGGGAGTGTTTGGGGGATGTGGGATTGCTTGAGTGAGTGTGTGAATGTTTGTGTGTGTGTGAGAGTGTTTAGGTGGGTATAGGAGTGTTTGGGTGGATGTGGGTGAATATGGGTGGGTGTAGGGGTGGGGGTGTTAGAGTGGGTGTGGGGGTGCTTAGGTGGGTATGGGAGTGTTTGGGTGGATGTGGGTGAATATGGGTGGATATGGGATTTGTAGAAGTGAATGTGGGATTATTTGGGTGGGTGTGGGAATGTTTGCGTAGATATGTGAACCAGCTGGTGAGCGTGGGAGTGGTAAAATGGGCGTGAGAAGTACAATACTAGGTGGGTGTGGGTGAGGTGTAGCCTAATGATAGCAGAGGGCGTGGTTATAATTATTGTCTAGACGAGTGTAATTCCTCATTAAGGGGAGATGGGTTGTTTTTCTAGATCCCCTTCTCCCTCATGTGTCGCCCCATTAGTTTTCAGATTTTAAGATGCTTGCCCCATTAGTTTGTCGATCATAAGACCTTTCGCCCATTTATTTGTCAATATTTACACCTTTCGTGCTACCGAAAAATGTACAAATCAATCTACAAGGGGGATCTAATGGATGTATTTTAAAAGTTTGTTGGAGGTCTAGGGAGGAAATTAAATTTTGTTAAAACAAAATATATGTAAATGAGGAAATGTATAAGCGTATCCCCTCTTGAATATTGAATACATGAAAAAATCGACCAAAAAGTGAACCGTCCCCCCTTAACCCCCTATTATTGAACCCCCCTAATAGATCAAAGCTATGGTAATGACTCATAGAAACGTCTGGGAATCAATTAAAGCAAACGTCTCCCTTGAGCAATACCACTAATATATTATGTGAACATCGTGGGAAATTATTAAGCTATGTATTCACGCATGGGTGGAATATAACAATGGAAATAAGTAGTGTTATTATTATTAGTTCTTGTGTATGTGTATGAAGGAGACAATAGGCAAAACTGTCTGTAACAAGTGTCTCCCCCAAAGTTGAAATAGTGAAACATTATTATTATTTGTTTTTATTATTATTAGCATTTTGTTTTGGTATATTGTTAAGAAATGTGTTTGTTTAGTGTAGTGAAATTAATAGAAGGAGTGTTACAGTCTAAGTCTCGTATATACCATGCATATCACTCTTAATAGAAGGAGTGTTACAGTCTAAGTCTCGTATATACCATGCATATCACTCTTAATAGAAGGAGTGTTACAGTCTAAGTCTCGTATATACCATGCATATCACTCTTAATAGAAGGTGTTACAGTCTAAGTCTCGTATATACCATGCATATCACTCTTAATAGAAGGAGTGTTACAGTCTAAGTCTCGTATATACCATGCATATCACTCTTAATAGAAGGAGTGTTACAGTCTAAGTCTCGTATATACCATGCATATCACTCTTAATAGAAGGAGTGTTACAGTCTAAGTCTCGTATATACCATGCATATCACTCTTAATAGAAGAAGTGTTACATTCTAAGTCTCGTATATACCATGCATATCACTCTTAATAGAAGAAGTGTTACAGTCTAAGTCTCGTATATACCATGCATATCACTCTTATTAGAAGAAGTGTTACAGTCTAAGTCTCGTATATACCATGCATATCACTCTTAATAGAAGAAGTGTTACATTCTAAGTCTCGTATATACCATGCATATCACTCTTAATAGAAGAAGTGTTACAGTCTAAGTCTCGTATATACCATGCATATCACTCTTAATAGAAGGAGTGTTACAGTCTAAGTCTCGTATATACCATGCATATCACTCTTAATAGAAGGAGTGTTACAGTCTAAGTCTCGTATATACCATGCATATCACTCTTAATAGAAGGAGTGTTACAGTCTAAGTCTCGTATATACCATGCATATCACTCTTAATAGAAGGAGTGGTTACAGTCTAAGTCTCGTATATACCATGCATATCACTCTTAATAGAAGGAGTGTTACAGTCTAAGTCTCGTATATACCATGCATATCACTCTTAATAGAAGGAGTGTTACAGTCTAAGTCTCGTATATACCATGCATATCACTCTTAATAGAAGGAGTGTTACAGTCTAAGTCTCGTATATACCATGCATATAACTCTTAATAGAAGGAGTGTTACAGTCTAAGTCTCATATATACCATGCATATCACTCTTAATAGAAGGAGTGTTACAGTCTAAGTCTCATATATACCATGCATATCACTCTTAATAGAAGGAGTGTTACAGTCTAAGTCTCATATATACCATGCATATCACTCTTAATAGAAGTGTTACAGTCTAAGTCTCGTATATACCATGCACATCACTCTTAATTCACCCATCTTCTCGACAGCTCTCGTTACAAGATGCCCAAAATGACTCTCAAACAATGTCTTTGAATCGATTTTTTTTTTTTTTTTTTACAAATATTAATACATGACAAACAGTTTAGATGCCGTGATTGATGTTTAGCAAAGTCATCAAGAAGTCTCATATAAGAGGAAAGTGCGAGAGAGGTACGATTAACAAACATTGATATTATCATTATTGCATTCAGTATCATTTTTCAAGAGTTACACATAAGGGTCACTGTGTATTGGCTATAGTCTATTCGCTGTAAGTAGGCGAGAAACCATGACCTCTATCTTCTGTAACTCAAAAAGGGCTAGGTCAATTTGGCTGTAAATTTCCACATCTATTCCTTGACTGACTCTTCCCAAATGGTAGACATTGAAGTCGATTACTCTAGTCGTTTTTGAGTTACAGAGGTTAGAGGTCATGATTTATCGCCTACTTACAGCGAATATACTATAGCGCACAGTGCCCCTGGAATGAAAGGAATGGACAAATGCATGATCTGTGTAGCAAATCCGTTTATTGGCAACCACGCTACTTTCGTGTTTTCTCACCACAAAGACTAAAGCCGCTGTCACACGAGGGCTTTTTCCGTCAATTTTCCATAAGCAAGTTTCTTCTCGTATTATTTTGGGACATTTTCGCACTGGTATGGGTAACTAAACTGAAGGTAGATTATGTTAGGCGGCTGAATTCTGATAAAAGTGTGATTTGTTAACCTTCCAGACCATAATTGCCCGTAAACATTGCTCGAAAAATAGCTCGTGTGACACCGGCTTAAGAATGAGCAACTCCCTCAATGTATGTTCGTTCTACCAATTGACCACTTGCGAGTTTCAGGCTATAAGGAAGTTCGGCCTGTAAACATCGACATTACACAAATACAGTCATTATGTAGGTTTTTGGTGGATAAATAGTATGCTGAATTGGGTTTTACGTATTGATAAATGAACTAAAACCGCATTATAGCTGATTATTCTGCTAACTATCGATGAACTAAAACCGCATTATAGCTGATTATTCTGCTAACTATCGATGTCTACAACTCCAACTTCCTTATAGAACGAAGCTCGCAAGTCGGCCATTACGTCCATCATTAGCAGGACTCCCAGCCCAAGGTCCGTGTAGTAGCCCCAGCCAATATTTTAACCCCTTCTGTACCGGCAACGTCTTTTTAATTCTATTCTGGCTATTATTAGAAGAGTGTATTCAGCTTAAAAGGAGCCTCTAGCCATTAATAGGCTTGGAACGACCTCACTCAACCCTTATTGCTACCACAGATCCTTCGTAAACGGCACACCATCGTCTAAGTATAGCAAGAATACAATTAATAAGCCAACTTCGGTACAGAAGGGGTTAAGCGGTCCTATAGCAGCTCCTCTCGTGCCGCCCCCTCATCCCTCTGTGGGGCCCGGACACTAAGCACCCCCCCCCCCCCCCCCACCCACCCCCGCGGCCTGGTTTATTGTTAATTGTTGGAGAGGGGCCCTTTTTTGGTCCCCCCTCCTCCTCAGGTTTTATCCCATAAGTTTTCAGATTTTGTGGCGTTCGGCCCATTATTTTGGCGATTTTAAGATCTTTCGCGATAGCGAGCCTGTAATTTGGGAGGAACCGGCTATTGGCCGGGAAATTTTCTATCAAAAAATGTACACATTTATCTTGAAGGAGGGTCTTGGGGAGTGTTTTTTTTTTAAAGCTAGATGGAGGTCTAAGGAGGGAACTAAACAAAATGAGAAATAAATAAATAAATATAATACATAATTATATACAGTATATATATATATATATATATATATATATATGTATAAGTAAATAAATCCGTTCATCCCCCCCTAATTACGTGTTATCGGGCGGATCACAGGAACAGAGCGGAGGGTGAGCATTACCGCTTTAATTGCCAATAAGAGGGGGTCATTAGCGGAGGTGTGAGAAAACCACCCCGACGGAATGATCCTCCTCCTTACCTCCTCGTATATATAAATGGTGTTAGGGGAAGGTGAAAGGTCAGGGCAAGTCAGGAGAGGAGGAGATAAAACAAGAATGAGAGAAAGAAAACACAAGCAGAAACGATAATAAGGAAGGAGGAAGAGGAGGAGGAGAGAGAAGAACACAGGAGATAAAAATAAAAACACAATATAAGGGAAATAGGAAAAGTCAGAGGTCGGTGAAGGAGGAGGGGAGTAGGAGGAACGAGAAGAACACGGGAGACAGAACAAGAACAGGAGAAAGAAAACACAAGAACAAATCAAAATAAAGGGAAATGGAGAAGAGAGAGAGAGAGAGAGAGAGAGAGAGAGAGAGAGAGAGAGAGAGAGAGAGAGAGAGAGAGAGAGAGAGAGAGAGAGAGAGAGAGCGACTGGAGAAAAGGAAAAACGCGCGATGGAAAAGTAATGTTGTATAGAATTCCTCATATCAATTATAAAAAAAACACCTTCACCTTGTATAAAACAAAGCCAATCAAGTAAATAAAATACGTCGATGTCTCAGTCTGCTCCTTACTTAACAAAATGGATAAATACAGTGCATGTCAAGGACGCCATTCAGAGTAAACATTGTAGTGTGGTACAACTTAAGGGGAGGTTTTTAGTGTGTTCCCTAGACCTTCATCAAGCTTGAAATTACACCCCCTTGACCCCCTTTCAAGATAAATTTGTACATTTTTCGGTAGAAAAATGTCCCGGCCGAAGGCCGGTTCCTCTTAAATTACAGGCTCGCTATCGCTCGCCAGGAAAAAAATCGACACCTAAATGGCACGAAAGGTCTTAAAAGTGACATAAATGGGGTGAAAGTTCTTAAAATCGCCAAACTAATGGGGCGAACGTCTTAAAATCTAAAAAAACAATGGGGCTAAACATGAGGGAGAAAGGGGTAAAGAACAAAAAATCCCTCAAGTGGAAATCTCCCCTTAACCCTTTGAGTACCAGCGACGGGTGTTATATTTTATTCTAGCTATATTCAGACGATATTATGCAGCTTAGGAAGGATCTGTGGTCGCTAAAATGGTTGGTTGAGATAGCTTGAAGCCTTATGATTGCCAGAGGTCCTTCGTAAACTGAATAAAATAGTCTGATAATTGCCAGAATATGATCATAATGACGTCCCTGGTACTGAACGGGTTGAAGCGGAAGGAATGTATGCAAGACTAAATAAAAGGCTGAAGGAATATAAACAATACGATATTAAAGGCTGAAGAAATATATACAAGACTATATTGAAGGCTGAAGAAATATAAACAAGACTATATTGAAGGCTGAAGAAATATAAACAAGACTATATTGAAGGCTGAAGAAATATATACAAGACTATATTGAAGGCTGAAGAAATATATACAAGACTATATTGAAGGCTGAAGAAATATAAACAATACGATATAAAAGGCTGAAGAAATATAAACAAGACTATATTGAAGGCTGAAGAAATATATACAAGACTATATTGAAGGCTGAAGAAATATATACAAGACTATATTGAAGGCTGAAGAAATATAAACAATACGATATAAAAGGCTGAAGAAATATAAACAAGACTATATTGAAGGCTGAAGAAATATATACAAGACTATATTGAAGGCTGAAGAAATATATACAAGACTATATTGAAGGCTGAAGAAATATATACAAGACTATATTGAAGGCTGAAGAAATATAAACAAGACTATATTGAAGGCTGAAGAAATATATACATGACTATATTGAAGGCTGAAGAAATATACAAGACTATATTGAAGGCTGAAGAAATATATACAAGACTATATTGAAGGCTGAAGAAATATATACAAGACTATATTGAAGGCTGAAGAAATATAAACAAGACTATATTGAAGGCTGAAGAAATATATACAAGACTATATTGAAGGCTGAAGAAATATAAACAAGACTATATTGAAGGCTGAAGAAATATATACAAGACTATATTGAAGGCTGAAGAAATATATACATGACTATATTGAAGGCTGAAGAAATATATACATGACTATATTGAAGGCTGAAGAAATATATACAAGACTATATTGAAGGCTGAAGAAATATATACAAGACTATATTGAAGGCTGAAGAAATATAAACAAGACTATATTGAAGGCTGAAGAAATATATACAAGACTATATTGAAGGCTGAAGAAATATATACATGACTATATTGAAGGCTGAAGAAATATATATAAGACTATATTGAAGGCTGAAGAAATATAAACAATGCGATATAAAAGGCTGAAGAAATATATAAACAATACAATACGAACTTAAACTGGGGGAGGCACTCGTCACAGACAGTTCTGTCTTTTGTCTCCCTCATCCACATAGACAAAACATGAATACATAAATTAATAAATATATAAACTAGAAGAATAAACTTACCCCTTTAACCCCTTCAGTACCGATGTCTCTTTTCATGATATTCCGGCAATTACTAGACTATATTATTCAGCTGAGGACGGACGTGTAGTAATTAAGAGGCTACAAACTACCTCGATTAACCTTTTTAACGACCACAGACCCTTTCTAAGCTGCATACAATCGTCTAAATATATAGCTAAAATAAAACAACATACATCTCCGGTAGTGGAAGGGTTAATTAAGTTGAATAATGAAGATGGACAAAATATTAAACACAACAGATTAAAATCGATCGTGAAAGATATTATTGAGACGTAAATGTCAACGGAAATTCCATAATGCTTCCTATAAAAGTACTTAGATTAAGGGGGCCCCACCTCGCTTTTTTGTCTTTCTCTCCCTCTCTCTTTGGCTTGTATCCATTCGGCCCCATTCAGCCTACTGTTTTAAGACGTTTACCCCCATCCATGTGTTAATGTTTTCCTGGCGAGCGGTAGCGATCCAGCATATATATTTTTGTTTTTACAGCAAGCTAAATTTTTAAATTTTTCGATAGAAAAATGTCTCCGGGGAAGCCGGATTTCTCTATACAATGGAGGCTCGCTATCGCTCGCCAGGAAGCAATTGACACCTGGATGGGGATAAACGTCTTAAAACAGTTGGCTGAATGGGGCCGAATGGATAGAAGCCAGAGAAAGAGAGAAAAGGAGAGAAAGATAAAAACAATCAGGTGACCCCCCTCAAGGAGGAAATAACGAACATAATGAAACACGACCGAATAAACGAAGAACAGAGGAAATGAGCCGATAATAAAGAGAGGAAATGAGGTACGATAATAAAGAGGACATAATATAAACGAAGAACAGAGGAAATGAGGTACGATAATAAAGAGGGTATAACATAAACGAAGAACAGAGGAAATGAGGTACGATAATAAAGAGGGTATAACATAAACGAAGAACAGAGGAAATGAGGTACGATAATAAAGAGGGTATAACATAAACGAAGAACAGTGGAAATGAGGTACGATAATAAAGAGAGGAAATGAGGTACGATAATAAAGAGGGTATAACATAAACGAAGAACAGAGGAAATGAGGTACGATAATAAAGAGGACATAACATAAATTGAATAAAAGCAAGAAATGGAAAAATAGAGAAGTTGATGCGACTTGAGGGGAGATGGGTCGTTTTTCTGGTCCCCCCCCCCCCCCTCCCCCTTCTTCCTCGTGTTTAGCCCCATTAGTTTTCCGATTTCAGTGGTAGTAAAAAGGGTTAAGGGAGATAGTTCGAAACCTGTTGGTGAAGAAAATCGTCTAATAGAAGCCAGAATAATGTTAAGGGTAGTGACCTGCTTTTTTTCTCTCCTTTTCTCTCTTTCTCTGGCTTGTATCCATTCGGCCCCATTCAGCCTACTGTTTTAAGACGTTTATCCCCATCCAGATGTCGATTTCTTCATGGCGAGCGGGCCAGTATTGTAAATACTGTAGAAATCCGGCTTAGACGGACACATTTTTCTATCGAGAAATTTACAAATTTAGCCTGCTGTCAATTGTTTTTTGAAAACAAATATGCTGGTTCGCTATCCCTCGTCAGGAATAAAATCGACACCTGGATGGGGATAAACGTCTTAAACATTAGGCTGAATGGGGCCGAATGGATACAACCCAGAGAGAGAGAGGGAGAAAGAGGAAGAAAAAAACCTAGGTGGCCCCACCTTAATAGGAACATTACATTACATACCAAAAACCGATATCCTCCCGTAATACCAAGGCAAGCAAGTTTTCGTACGGTGTATATATTTTTTTGGGGTACCTTGATGACTATAATCTCATTGATAAGTATTATTCTGTGGGGCTTGGGGTGTTTCAGTCCAATACCAATATTGCATACGTTTTTTATTATTATAATAATGATACTAATATTGATTAATATTGTACAAATAATAATATTATTATTATTATTTATATTATTATTATTATTATTATTATTATTATTATTACAACTTTAAATTTTCAAGTTTGCAAGGTTGCTCCCTAGACCTCCATCAAGTTGAAAAAAAAATGAAAAATAAAATAATACAATAAAATAAACAATAACAAAATATACACACAAACATCCCCCCCCCACACACATACTCAACCCCCCCCCCCCACACATACTCAACCCCCCCCCCCCCCCCCCATACACACACACACTCACCTTAGCGTGGGTGGGCTGAGTGTGGTGTACAGTCGCGCTAATAAGTGATGTCTCGGCACCAAGTATGTTTTGATCAATAATTGGTATCAGCAATATTTAAGTTTCATATTTCTTCATATCGAGTGAAATATACAAACATGTTCCTACACTTACCCACCCTATTCAACATCTGACAGACATTACTACAGCACAGAGCAAGCCAAACGTAATGTCAGCTGGGACATGACTTATTAACCCCACCGTACACAGTATAAGTAAGAGTTACAAGTTGGGTGGTATTAGTTAACCTCGATTTACGATGGCTATTAATAGAAGATTTTATTGTTTAAGGGGAGATGGGCCGGTTTTCTGGACCACTTTCTTCCTCGTGTTTAGCCTCAATAGTTTTGAGATTTTAAGACGTTCGGCCCACTAGTTTGACGATTTTAACACCTTTCACCCCATTTCGTTGACAATTTTAAGATCTGTCGAGCCATTTAGGTGTCGATTTTTTCCTGGCGAGCGAAAGCGAACCTGTAATTTTAAGAGAAACCGGCCTTCGACCAGCACATTTTTCTATCGAAAACTGTACAAATTATTGATCTTGAAGGGGACTAGGGACTTTTTTTGTTTACACTTGATGAAGGTTTAGCGAGGAAACTGTTCTATTCTATATACTCAGGCCGAATCCCCACTTCTCCTATTTTTCCCCCTCTTTTCCTTTTTATTTCTTTTTTGGTGGGAAACTTTTTTTTTTTTTTTTTTTTTTTTTTTTTTTTTTTTTATAAATAGACCCCCCAAAAATAACCACTGTCCCCTTAAAAAAGAACTTGCGAACTCGGGAAATACATAAGGATCACTATTTACTCATTTGTTCTCCATGCTCCGGAATAAACGTAAGCTAAATAAAATCGCCTAGCGTTTGGTAGAACACAATGAACATGGCCCCTTTTGTATGGATTATATTTAACCCTTTGAAGATGATGACGCATTTTGACAGTTTATTCTGGCTATCACCAGACGATTTTAGGAGACAGCTAAGGGAGGATCTGTGGGAATTACTTGCGAAGGGTAAAGACTATCTCAATTAACCCTCTGACTTCCACATATCCTTCCTGATCTAAATAAAATCGTCTAATAATAGCCAGAAAACAGAAAAGAAATGCGGAATCGGATCTTGAAATTGCATAATAAGTGGGGTAATAAGATCAGTGTAATAAAATAAAGAGGTATGTGTTTCCAGATTAAAATGGTGATGGGCGGGATTAAATGTCTTTGTTGGTATTAAAGTGGGTGGATATGGGTGGAACTACATGGGCGTGTCTTGGTGTGGGTGGGCGTGGGTGTGCAATATGATGATGTGGGTGAGCTGTTTTGGTGTGGGTGTGGGTAGGTGTGGGTGGGCGTGGGTGTGCAATATGATGATGTGGGTGAGCTGTTTTGGTGTGGGTAGGTGTGGGTGGGCGTGGGTGTGCAATATGATGATGTGGGTGGGCTGGGTGTGGGTGGGCTGGGTGAAGGTGTGGGTAGGCGTGGGTGTGCAATATGATGATGTGGGTGAGCTGGGTGTGGGTGTGGGTAGGTGTGGGTGGGCGTGGGTGTGTAATATGATAATGTGGGTGGGCGTGGGCGTGCAATATGATGGTGTGGGTGGGCTGAAGGTGTGGGTAGGCGTGGGTGTGAAATATGATGATGTGGGTGAGCTGGGTGTGGGTGTGGGTAGGTGTGGGTGTGCGTGGGTGTGCAATATGATGATGTTGGTGGGCTGGGTAGGTGTGGGTGTGCAATATGATGATGTGGGTGGGCTGTGTGGGTAGGTGTGGGTAGGTGTGGGTGTGCAATATGATGATGTGGGTGGGCTGGCTGGGTGTTGGTAGGTGTGGGTGTGCAATATGATGATGTGGTGGGTGGGCTGGCTGGCTGGCTGGCCGGGTGTGGGTAGGTGTGGGTGTGCAATATGATGATGTGGGTGGGCTGTACTGGCTGGGTGTGGGTGGTTGGGTGAAGCTGTGTTAGTTAATGTTATCAGCCTCCATTTGTCGCACGTCAGGACCCCCTCTCTCTCTTTCTCTCTGTCTTGCGTGTGTGTGTGTGTGTGTGTGTGTGTGTGTGTGTGTGTGTGTGTATGTGTGTGTGTGTGTGTGTGTGTGTGTGTGTGTGTGTGTGTGTGTGCGCGTGCTTGTGTGTGTGTGTGTGTGTGTTGATGGATCCAATTTCGAGTCGGTTTTAAATATTTGATCTTAAATATAGTAGTATATTCTATATTTGTATTAATTTCACCACAACACCAACACCTCCATTGAAATTAATGAAAACATATATGTGATCCACCGGGATTCGAACCTGGGTTATCACAAACAGATTTTTAAACATTCTAACCATTACACCACCAGGACGGTTAAAGGGTTATGCACACGCCTATGACTCATTATCCACTCTCGAATAGTGAACCTCCCCAACCTTTAATTACTCTATATTTATCATGATTTCTTAACCTTTGAAATCTTCCTTTTGTATACACTACAAAGACACCTGGCCACTTGCGAATTTCAGGCTATGAGGATTATTTTTCTTTCTATATCTATAAGAAGAACGAGAAGATGTCGGTGCTTTTCAAACTCATCAAAAAGGGGAACAAAATGTTCTTCCCTATCCAGTATTCAAACCATTGCTTTGTCTTGGAACAACAGAGTAGGTTGCTTAGATTTAGATTAGTTTGCAGGCAAGCTTTACTATTTCATATTGAGAGAGAGAGAGAGAGAGAGAGAGAGAGAGAGAGAGAGAGAGAGAGAGACAGAGACAGACAGAGAGAGAGAGAGAGACATAGAGAGAGACAGACATAGAGAGCAATAGAGAGAGAGAGAGGTACACACAAGAGGCGTAAATTAAGAGGAACCCCCCACGTTGTCTGTTGTGTACGTGTGTGTGTACGTGTGTGTGTGTACGTGTGTGTGTACGTGTGTGTGTGTGTGTGTGTGGGTGGGATGAAGAGAGGTAGTTATACGGCGATTAGTTACATTAGCCGGGTTGTCTCCTGGGGTATTGTGGCTTACAGGGAGCCAAGGACAACTTAGTGATGGGAGGCCATCTTGGGTACTATAGTCTGTTCATCGGAAGTAGGCCACAAATCGTGACCTCTAACCTCGAAATTCAGAAGCTACCATCCTAGAGTTGGAAAACATTATCTCTCTCTCTCTCTCTCTCTCTCTCTCTATATATATATATATATATACCGTACTGTATATATAGAGAAAAAGTGATCGGGTAAATTCACCTTAAAGGGGGGGGGGGGGGGCTCGACCCCCTTCTCCCATAATGTTTAACACCATTAGTGTGTATCCTGTCATAAGAATTGATTGCCAAAATTCTCTGTGTGTACATAATTGGAACAAGTATGCGAAGTTTCCCAGAAACTAGGTGTGCTCAACCGTCTCCGTGGGTTTTTTCACCCCCGCACAGCATCTTGCTCCATATAGGGACACAGTGTGCCCATCTTAAGAGTGCTCATGTCTCGAGTGTTGTTTGCATGTGTGAAGAGGTTCCACTCATACCACACTTCTAGAAAGAGTAGTTTTTTGCCTCATCAACTCATTCCTCTTACTAGTTCCCTACAATATCTTTCTATGTACTGCAATGTTGCATTTAATTCACTCTGCAATCGCTATTACAGCAATCAGTGTTCTTCAGCGCTCTCTCTTGCGGTGAGTTTGAGGCACCCGCCTTTCACCTCTGTCCCACTCCTATTCTGTTAACCTCTCCAACCCAAAAAAATAGCAAATTTTATGTCTTTCTTCTACTCAACAAGTGAACTCTGGAACTCTCTCCCTCAATCAATGTTTCCTTCATCCTATGACTTAGACTGCTTTAAACTTCGTGTATCCAGACATTTTGACCCCAACGTCCCTTGAATTTGGCTCTCTGTCACTCTTTTGGTTTTGGGGGAGACACTCGTTACAAGCAGCATGCCTTTTGTCTATTTCATAGACATAGAACAAACAAGTAGTTAGTTTATGATGACGAAGGCTCAATATGTAGCCAGTTGTTCAATCTCTGTTTATTGAAGGGTGAGCATTGTGTCTTGGTCTGTTAACCCTTTCAAGCTCCAATACGCGTTTCTGTTCTGTTTCTGGCTACTATTAGACGATTTTATTCAGATGAGTAACGGTATATGGAAGTCAAAGGGTTGATTGAGATAGTATTTACCCTTTTAATACCCACATATACTTCCTAAGCTGCATAATATCGTCTAATGATAGCCAAAATAAACTGCTAAAACGCGTCAGAGCTTCAGAGGGTTAAGGTTGTATGGTTAGGAATCTGTGGGACAAACTGATTGGTTCAGTACTGGTATGTGTGTGTGTGTGTGTGTGTGTGTGTGTGTGTGTGTGTGTGTGTGTGTGTGTGTGTGTGTGTGTGTGTGTGTGTGTGTGTGTTCGTCCTCAATAGAGTATAATTATGCAGTAAACAAATATTCAGCTTAAATGAAGAAAACTATTAATATTACAGTAGGAATGAACAAATAAAAATAAATACATAAATATATATACATAGGCTATATGTATATTGTGTGGTTTTAAACGTAACAAGTCTTAGAATATCATACAGGTAGAACATAAGAAAATGGGAGTCTGCAGAAAGCCGATTGGTCCACACAAGGCAGATTCCTCTCACACCCAACCTATCTCGTCCATATTCCTATCTAATTTCATCCTTAAGCTCTCTATCGTTCTTGATCCTACCATGGCGCTGGGTAGCCTATTAAAGAAGTAGGCTTGTTCCATGTATGATACCAAAAATGCCCCTTGATAAAAAAAAAAAAAAAAAAAAAAAAAAACCAACAACAAGGAATTAAAAACAGTGATCGAGACGCTTATCAAAATCATTTAAGGGGAGATGGGTCGTTTTTCTGGACCCCTTTCTCCCTCGTGTTTAGCCCCTTTAGTTTTCAGATTATATGACGTTCGGTCCATTAGTTTGGCGATTTTAACACCTTTCGCCCCATTTCGTTGTCAATTTTATGACATTTCGTGCCATTTAGGTGTCGATTATTTCCTGGCGAGCGATAGCGAGCCTGTAATTTTAAGAGGAACCGGCCTTCGGCCTGGACATTTTTCTACCGAAAAATGTACACATTTATCTTGAAGGGGGTGTTTTTCTAAGTTTGATGGAGGAAACTAAGAAATACATGAATACATTAATTAATAGACGAAAAAACAACAACAGCCACTGTCCCCTTAAATCGATTAAGATAACAATCGAAGACACGTTACGTTGAACTACCAGTTACAGTTTGGTAGTTAAAGACGCCGAGATTGGATCAGGGCCAAAGTCATCCATCTCCGGGGACACACACACACGCATCTTACTTCCGTGGGAAAATCTGAGGGCTTAAGAGGTGGAGATGGGCCGGTTTGCTGGGCCACTTTCTCCCTCATGTTTAGCCCCATTAGTTTTCAGATGTTAAGATGTTTGCCCCATTAGTTAGTCGATTTTAAGACCTTTCGCCCCATTTCTTCGTCAATATTTAGACCTTTCGTGCTATTTAGGTGTCGACTTTGTTCCCTGGCGAACGATAGTGAACCTGTAATGTTGGAAGAACCAGCCTTCGGCTAGAACATTTTTCTACCGAAAAATGTACAAATTAATCTAGAAGGGAGATCTAATGGATGTTTTTTTATTTTTTTATTTTATGAAGGTCTAGGGAGGAAACTAGAAAAATAATGAATACACGCAAAAAGCGCCCAAAAAGTGAACCATCCCCCCGTTAAGGGGAGATGGTGGCAACAATAAACAGAGATCCAAGACATCAAACTTCAAGACAAAGATCGAAGACAGTAAACTACAAAGAACGAGATCAAGAACACAATTTTCTTGACAGCTTTTGAGGACATCGAACCAGAAGACATATACTGCTGACTAAGATAAAGACATATACTGCTGACTAAGACCAAGACATATACTGCTGACTAAGATCAAGACATATACTGCTGACTAAGATCAAGACATATACTGCTGACTAAGATAAAGACATATACTGCTGACTAAGATCAAGACATATACTGCTGACTAAGATCAAGACCTAATGCTGACTAAGATAAAGACATATACTGCTGACTAAGATAAAGACATATACTGCTGACTAAGATCAAGACATATACTGCTGACTAAGATCAAGACATATACTGCTGACTAAGATCAAGACCTAATGCTGACTAAGATAAAGACATATACTGCTGACTAAGATAAAGACATATACTGCTGACTAAGATCAAGACATAATGCTGACTAAGATCAAGACATAATGCTGACTAAGATCAAGACATATACTGCTGACTAAGACCAAGACATATACTGCTGACTAAGATAAAGACATATACGGCTGACTAAGATAAAGACATATACTGCTGACTAAGATCAAGACATATACTGCTGACTAAGACCAAGACATATACTGCTGACTAAGATAAAGAGAGTATAGTCTAAACTCTCTTGACCTTGCTGTAGACGTTTAAATATGAGATTAAATCGAAGACACGTAACTACAAAACAGTAATCGAGACATCAAACTTCAAAACTTTAAGGGGAGGTTTTTAGTTTGGTCCCTAGATATCCTTCAAGCTTAAGATTACACCCCCTTGAGCCCCTTTCAAGATAAATTTGTACATTTTTCGGTAGAAAATTTCCCGGCTGAAAGCCGGTTCCTCTTACATTACAGGCTCGCTATCGCTCGCCAGGATAAAATCGACACCTAAATGGCACAAAAGGTCTTAAAATTGACAGAAATGGGTTGAATGTTCTTAAAATCGTCAAAATAATGGGGCAAACGTCTTAAAATTAGAAAAACAATGGGGCTAAATATGAGGGAGAAAGGAGTCAAGAAAAAAATCCCTCAAGTGGAAATCTCCCCTTAAGGATGCCAAACTACAAGAGAGGTTTAGGACACAATAACTATCAGTAAAAGACCGAGGAAAAGTCACTTCCACCAATACACTATAGTCTGCTGCTTTACAACTGACGGTAATTTGCAAAGTTCCTATCCAGATATTTCAGTTATTTTGAAGGTTTTGTATATGGTGCAACTGATGTAAACTTGGTCTAAATATGATGCAGAGATATAGTAGTCTCATATTTATTCATTAATTATAGAGAAATTAGCTGCTAAGGGATTCAATTTACCGTCAGATGAAACTAACTTCTCTACATGCACAGAAACATATCTTGATTTGTTAGTTCTACATACATATGGTTTGGGTTCCATAGCACGTATTTTAGACAAATGCTAAGCTAAGGGGAGATGGGTAGTTTTTCTGTCCTGCCTTCTTCCTCATGTTTAGCCCCATTAGTTTTCAGATTTTATGACGTTCGGCCCATTAGGCTAGTTTGGCGATTATAACACCCATTGTTTTCAATATTCAGACTTTTCGTGTTATGTAGGTGTCGATGTTTGTCTTGCGAGCGATAGCGAGCCTGTAGTTTAAAAAGAACCGGCCTTTGGCCGGCCCATTTTCTATCGAAAAATGTACAAATATATCTTGGGGGTATATTTTTAAGCTTGATGGAGGTCTAGGGCACAAACTAATAACCTCCCCTTAATGAGGTAACTAAACCAAATTGTACTAACTATCCCAGCATAGGTAAATAACATAAGTGGCTGTCAAACCACCCCACAGGAAGAGGCAAGAGGAGCCCCCACTACTAATGCCGAGTTAAGAGCGGGCCTCACACCTACCATGGTGGTCCGAGACACAGTGGTTCCAGAGACACCTATATGGACAGGGGCGAGGCGGATATGTCGGGAATGTGTGGGTGGAGGGACAGAGAGGGGGCGCTGGGGAAGGGGGAGGGGGAGGGAAGAGGAAGGTAGGGAGGGAGGGGAAGGGAGAAGTAGTGGGGAGAGGAGAAGAAGGGGGAGGGTGGGAAGGAAGGATGGGAGGGGGATAGATGAAAGGGAGGAGAGGAGGGGAGGGTAGAGGGTGAATGTGAGGGAAAGATAGGAGGGATAACTGAAGGGAGGATGGGAGGGGAGAAGAAGAAAGGGGAGGGGGAGAGAGGGGGAATGTGAGGGAAGGATGGAAGGGGGATAGATGAAGGGAGGAAGGGAGGGAAGAGAGAGGGGTGCTGGGGAGGAGGGGAAGGGAGAGGGAAGGGGTGCTGGAAGAGGAGGGGAAGGGAGACGAATAGGAAGTTGGAGGGAGGAGAGGAGGGGAGGGGAGAAGAAGAAAAATACAAAGGAATACAAACGGCAACAGACCTATTGGTCCATACGGGGCAGTTTGGATATCTGAAATACTAATCTACTGACTACGAGGTAGAGTAAAGGATAGTAAAGAAGAAGGACGGTGGGAGGGAAGAGAGAGGATAAATGTGAGGGAAGGATGGGAGGAGATGAATGAAGGGAAGAAGGGAGGCAACGGGATGTTTCTTTAAGAATAACTAACTCGCAATGAAGACATACCACAGATCGCAACGTATGTATAATATACCAGTCACCCATAGAGTAGTGGAATGTGAGAGTAGAGGAATGTGAGAGTAGTGGGACCACGAAGAACAGTCAAGGGGCCCTCACACAGTCAGGAGTGCAAGCTAGAGTCACTAGGAGTAGGGGACAATTCGGATTCGCGGGCCTATTCGCGGTGAAAATCATGACTCCTAGTGACTTATAGCGACTCCTGTTAGACTCTCACTCGCTCGCGGTGAAAATCGATGACTCTTAGTGACTCTAGCGAATCCTAGCGACTCCTGTTAGACTCCCACTAGCTCGCACTCCTGACTGTGTGAGGGCCCCTTTAGAGGCAGTGTTGATTATGTTAGGTGGCCGATTTCTGATAACATTTACATTTTGAAGATAACAGACTACACCATGATGAAGAAAGAGCTCGTATGACACCGGGTTTTGGAAAGAAATAATAATGGGCGAAATAAAATTAAAGGGGGGATTGGTGCATTTTTTTGCTTGTTTATTTATCTTTCTATATATATATATATATTTGTTTTTAGTTGCCTCCCTAGAACTCTATCACACTATAAAAAAAAAAAAAAAAAAAAAAAAAAAAAAAAAAAAAAAAAAAAAAAACAGACCCCCCTTCAAGATAAATTTGTAAATTTTTCGCATTTTTCAATAGACAAATTTACCAGCTAAAGTCTAGTTCCTCTTAAAATTACGGGCTCGCTATCGCTCGCCAGGAAAAAAATCGACACCTAAAGGGCACGAAAAGTCTTAACATCGATAAAGAAATGGGACACAAGGTTTTAAAATCGACAAACTAATGGGGCGAAGGTATTAAAATGTCAAATCTAATGGGGCTAAACAGGAAGGAGAAGAGGGACCAGCAGAACCCCCCCCCCCCTCTTAAGCAGAGATGCACGAAATAAAAAAAAAAATAACAGATGCCTAAAATCAAGAGAGAGAGAAGAGGTGGACGAAATCAAAAGAATAAATCAACAAGACGTAAACAAATATACACGCATAAAAGAAAATGTGAGCGATAAAATCCGAGGGAAGACTATAAAGAGAAAGTTTGTGGGGGGGAGGGGAGAAAGAGGATGGAGGATGGGAAGGAACATATGTCACTCCAGAGTCCAGATTTAAGGGGGGGGGGGGGAGAGGAGGGGGGGGGTCCTTTATTTGTTTATTTATTTATTAATTATTGTAGTGTTCTCCCTAGACCTCCATCAAGCTTGGAGAACATTTCCAAGATCCCCCTTCGAGATAAATTTGTAAAAAAAATCGGGATACATATGTCCTTGTTCCTACTAATTTACAGGCTCGATATCGCTTGCCAGGGAAATTTTGAAACCGAAATGGCACGAAAGGTTTAAAATTGACAAAGAAATGTGGCGAAAGGTCTTACAATCGACAAACTAATGAGGTGAACGTCTTCAAATCTCAAAAACAAATCAGGTAAACGTGACGAAGAAGGGGGTCCGGAATTAACACACACACACACACACACACACACACACACACACACACACACACACACACACACACACACACACACACACACACACACACACACACACACACACACACACACACACACACACACACACACACACACACACACACACACACACACACACACACACACACACGGAATGTTAATGGGTGGAGTGACTGTGGGAGAGAGAGATAGAGAGAGAGAGAGAGAGCCATGGTGAATAATTGAGCAGCTTCTGACGATGTTCACTTGTTACCTCACACGACAACCTCCTGACAAATGACAACACACGGACCTAGACGCACACACACACACACACACAGCCCCACGTACACAGACAGGGTGGCAGATATATTCAAACTATACAGGCTGTACATACACACACACTAAAGACTCACACAGACTCAAACACATACATAAACACATACACACACACGTACAGGGTGGCAGATAGATTTAAACTATACAGACAGTACACACACACACACACACACTAAAGACTTGCACATATATACACACACACACACACTAAAGACTCGCACACATATCCACGCTATGGACACACACACACACACATTAGAGACTCGTACACACACACTAGAGACTCACACACACACACACACACACACACACACACACACACACAGGATGACAGACAGATTCCTACTGGACACACACGCACATAATGACACACACGCACATAATGACACACACGCACATAATGACACATACAGTACATATTAAGGGGAGATTTCCACCTGGAGAATTTTTTTCTGGACCCCTTTCTCCCTCATGTTTAGCCCCATTGCTTTTGAGATTTTAAGACGTTCGCCCCATGCGTTTGGCGATTTTAAGAACCCTCGCCCCATTTCTGTCAATTTTAAGACCATTCGTGCCATTTAGGTGTCGATTTTTTCTTGGCAAGCGATAGCGAGCCTGTAATTTAAGGGGAACCGGCCTTCGACCTGGACATTTTTCTACCGAAAAATGTACCCATTTATCTTGAAAGGGGGTCTAGGGGGGAGTAATTTTAAGCTTGATGGAAGTCTAGGGAATCAACTAAAAACCTCCCCTTAACAGTTATGAACAACACATTGTAGACATTGATACTTAATTAACCCCTTCTGTACCGGCGACGTAATTTTAATTATTTTCTTGCTATACTTAGACAATTTTGTGCAGTTTAAAAAGGATCTTTTAAACTGCACACATACCCAGGCTCTCGTAAAGTCACACATTATACACAATACTACTAATAACAGGGGAGGTGTGGTGGAGTGGTATTGCCACTGGAGTGGTATTGCCACTGGACTGGTAATCCAATAGACCCGGGTTCGAGTCCCGATATGTCAAATGGAAGATATTATTGGGATGGAATTTGTGCTGTACCTAGGATCAGTGCATTACCACAAAGCCCACCGAAACGTCAAATAAATACCCTCATTGTTCATTATAGGGGGGCAATGGATAGTGACTTCATTTTTCAATAGGTGGCGTTCTGAGAGTGAGGGTCCGAGTCTAGGGGATGAGACAGTGAAGCACTGGAGCGAGGCAGCTTCAGAGATGGGGCTGCTTCGAGCCGTGAGTGAGTAACTAAACCCCATGCATCTTGCGAAGGCAAGATGGTAGGGGCTGGTTGCAGCTAAAAGTGCTTCACAAGTCTCACCCTCTAGACTGGAACGAGACCTCACGGGCTTCACCGTTCAATGTAGAACGGTTGAATGTACAGGCTCTCACCTATGCCCGAGAGGGAGTAGTAGGAATATATATATATAAACAAAAAAACAACAACAACAACTTGACTTTAATGAATGATTCCCTTCACCCAAAGATGCTCAATAGCAAATATTTTGTTCTCACGGTCTTAAGCTTCCCATTCTTCTATTTACAATGCTAAGATCACTGTCAGACATGCTCATACCATAGAAGAGTGATGACCTCGCTCTTACACATGAATGAACAACTATTACTACGATTACCTACACTGTTTTCCTATTCAAGTACACATACACACACTCACACGGTCATGTATAGGTACACACATACACGCTTGTATTCATGCACATGTCAGCATCTCGCCGCGGAATTTACACACACAGAACACACACAAACACAGATAATACACACACACACAGAACACACACACACACACACACACAGCCCGTAGCCTAGTAGGTAGAGCTCTCGTCTCATACACGAGGGGTCGGGGGTTCAATCCCCGGCCGGGCGGAGACAAATTGGGCTTGTCTCCTTTCATGTGTTAGCCTCAGTTCACCTAGCTGTAAATAGGTACCTGGAATAAGTGGACCGTTGTGACGTCCCATCTGGGGTTGGCAAAAATGGTACAAGGCGAGATGGGTATCATATGGTTCACCTAAGCTGATGGCTACCTAAGCCTTCGGGCGAGACGGTACTGTCTATAGTGAGAATGGTACCATACAGATCCACCCTAAGCCTTCGTTTCCGATGTCGCCAATTGGCTAAAATACAGACTACACACACATCCACAGCCATTCCAACAATACATAAAACACTTAACATGCATTTCACGCAATACATTCCCAGTTAAGGAGGCGCGATAATAATGAGCTTAGCTCGCATTGCGTGGATTCCCCTTGACGAACAAGTAACTGAGTAACTGAGTAACACACACACACATTTTTTAACATCAATATTTGAATATACATACCACCTCTCACTTAGTCATTATTAATTTTTTTTATTTGTTATTTTAGTCAAACCATTCACATAGGCAAATACAAAAATTCAGCTGAAATCAAAACAAAAAGACGCCGCCGGTATTATAAGGGTTAAGACTTAGTAAATCAAACTTACAAAAGGTACAGTCGAGGTTAATAAGACGTGTTGTCAGATATTTCACAAAGTTTCGGACACTGACTAATACTCTGGGGGATAAACACTTTTCCTAGTAACTATAAAGATACCAATAACACTTGTTGAGCGAAAACCACTGAAATCCATGACAACACTTAATACCCCCGATTGTACACAACATAATGAAGATTAAACACGATCTTATGTAACCTAAGCTTAATTTAGTTTCATTATAAGAGAGTGCTTACTGAAAATATACAATATCCTCAGGAGAGAGAGAGAGAGAGAGAGAGAGAGAGAGAGAGAGAGAGAGAGAGAGAGAGAGAGAGAGAGAGAGAGAGAGAGAGAGAGAGAGAGAGATAATTTGTTTTCACTCAAACAAAATATATTATGTTAAGACCTACTCTACAGTATACCCTGTTTCTTTTCGACTGACGGTAAATTGCAAAGTTCCCATCAAGATTACTCAGGTACTTTGAAGATTTTGTGGTGAAATATGGTGCTAATTACATAAACTCTTAATATGATGCAGAGACAGAGTGGTTTCATATTTTTTTCCATTAAGTATCTAGAAATGAGCTGCTAAGGGATTCAGTTTACAATCAGATGAAATGAAACAGAGTATATATAGTTATTCTAGGTGCCGAAGATCTTGAGGTCCCTCTAACACAAGCCAATATCACACAAACCAGGACCCCCTCGTTAGCACCCCGTCTCTCTCTCTCTCTCTTTCGTCATAGTATCTACCAGCACCCCTCTCGTTAGCACCCCGTCTCTCTTACCATAGCAGCTACTAGCACCCCCATCGTTAGCATCCCGTCTCTCTTGCCATAGTATCTACCAGAACCTCCCTAGTTAGCATCCCGTCTCTCTTGCCATAGTATCTACCAGAACCTCCCTAGTTAGCACCCCGTCTCTCTCTCTTTCGTCATAGTATCTACCAGCACCCCTCTCGTTAGCACCCCGTCTCTCTTACCATAGCAGCTACTAGCAACCCCATCGTTAGCATCCCGTCTCTCTTGCCATAGTATCTACAAGAACCTCCCTCGTTAGCATCCCGTCTCTCTTGCTATAGTATCTACCAGAACCTCCCTAGTTAGCACCCCGTCTCTCTTGCTATAGTATCTACCAGAACCTCCCTAGTTAGCATCCCGTCTCTCTTGCTATAGTATCTACCAGAACCTTCCTAGTTAGCATCCCGTCTCTCTTGCCATAGTATCTACCAGAACCTCCCTAGTTAGCACCCCGTCTCTCTTGCTATAGTATCTACCAGAACCTCCCTAGTTAGCACCCCGTCTCTCTTGCTATAGTATCTACCAGAACCTCCCTAGTTAGCATCCCGTCTCTCTTGCTATAGTATCTACCAGAACCTCCCTAGTTAGCACCCCGTCTCTTTTGCCATAGTATCTACCAGAACCTCCCTAGTTAGCACCCCGTCTCTCTTGCCATAGTATCTACCAGCACACACCCCCCCTCGTTAGCACCCTTTCTGCCTTGCTATAGTATCTACCAGCACCCTCCTCGTTAGCACCCCAAAGCCAACAACGTATGTCCCCTTGAGCCGCCACACCCAGAGACCCATACCGTCCCGTTCCCGTCCCAGCAGTCCTGTCCCTTCCCTGTCACCTGATGGATGGCACCTGTCCATTTCTACACCCAGGGTACCTAAATGGACAGACGAACCATCAGCCAACCAACAACATTTTGTTTCCTATTTGGGTTGCAATATCGTATCAATATTTCTGCCGTTCATTTCTAGGGTCGATTTCCACTTGAAGGATATTTTTCTGGACACCTTTCTCCCTCATGCTTAGCCCCATTGCTCTTGAAATTTCAAGACGTTCGCCCCATTAGTTTGATGATTTTAAGAACTCTCGCCCCATTTCTGTCAATTTTAAGACCCATCATCAAATTTGAATGGTCACGCTTTGCAATATCCCTTATGTATTGCTCTCACTCACTCACTCATTATCCCTCCCCCCCCCCCTCTCACACACACTCACTCTCTCTATCTCTCACTCATTCTCCCTATCCCTCCCTCACTCATTCTCTCTCTCTCATACACTCATTCTCCCTCTCTCTCTCATTCACTCACTCATTCTCTCTCTCTCATACTCATTCTCCCTCTCCCTCTCTCTCTCTCTAGGAATCAAAATGGCGGCCGGACCCTGGATTCAATAGGTAAATACTCTCTTAATCCAGGCACTCTACCCCCACCCCACCTCCTCCCTCTAGTACAGTCATCCCAATTAATTCGTCCCCCGACCCCGTAAGTTAGGCACTGACATGGAAACAGGACAGCTCTTGACGGAGGGGTGTGATATATGGGTGTGATGGGCGTGGGTGTGATGAATGGGTGTGTGGGTGTGGGTGTGATGAATGGGTGTGTGGGTGTGGGTGTGATGAATGGGTGTGTGGGTGTGGGTGTGAGGTTTGTGGGTGTGGGTGTGGGTGTGATGTATGGGTGTGTGGGCGTGGGTGTGAGGTTTGTGGGCGTGGGTGTCATGAATGGGTGTGGGTGTGGATGTGGGTGTGAGGTTTGTGGGCGTGTGGGTGTGGGTGTGAGGTTTGTGGGTGTGATGAATGGGTGTGTGGGCGTGGGTGTGAGGTTTGTGGGTGTGGGTGTGGGTGTGGTGAATGGGTGTGTGGGTGTGATGAATGGGTGTATGGGTGGTGGTGAAGCTAGGGTGTGGGCGTGGGTGTGGATGTGGATGTGGGTCTGGGTGTGGGTGGTGGTGAAGCTAGGGTGTGGGTGTGGGTGCGGATGTGGGTGAAGCTACTATGTGGGTGTGGGTGTGAGGCATGTGGAACCTTGATGAGGTGTCTGAGGGTGTGTGAATATGAGGATTGTGATGTCTTGATGATGAGGCCTCATTTGTCCAGCTCTCCTTTCTCTTCCCTGTGATCAAGTAGGTCTCAGTAAAGGCAAAATAGATGGCAAAATTCCCTCTGAGCACTTTCTTTCACCTGCAAATGCTTTAAGGAGAGAAAGGTCGTTTTTCTGGTCCCCTTTCTCCCTCGTGTTAAGCCCCATTTGTTTTGAGATTATATGACGTTAGGCCCATTAGTTTGGCGATTCTAACACCTTTCGCCCCATTTCGTTGTCAATTTTAAGACCTTTCGTGCCATTTAGATGTCGAGCGAGCCTGAAATCTTAAGAGAAACCGGCCCTTGGCCGGAAAAAATTTCTACCGAAAAATGTACAAATTTATCTTGAAGGGGATATATGAATTATAGAAAAAAAAAAAAAAAAAAAAAAAAAAAAAAAAACGACCCATCTCACATATCACACCAATGTTGTACCGTCAATATTCGTGGCCAACAGTTTCGCAGGCAACTTTGCGGGGATATTTTGCACTGGTATCGTCAGGGAGATGGTCATAATATACAGTATACACACTCCATGGGTATCGTAAACTAGACTGAAGGTAGATAAATTTAGATGGAGGAATTAGTTTTTTAGAATTTGTCACTTAAGATAGATAAATTTAGATGGAAGAATTATTTTTTTAGAATTTGTCACTTAAGATAGATAAATTTAGGTAAAAGAATTAGTTTTTTAGAATTTGTCACTTAAGATAGATAAATTTAGGTGGAAGAATGAGTTTTTTTAGAATTTGTCACATACTTTTGTTGATGATAAAAATTGGGGGGGAAAATCGCTCGTGTGATACCCCCTTTAAACCTCCCCTGAGTCGTGTATTATATAAAGAAACATGTTAGGCCCTTCACGAATAATCTGCCTGATTTAATTCCCGCCGACAAAGACAGCTTCTTTTTCCGAGGGTAGAGGGTGAATAAAAGGCTAGTAAATTCCAGTCAAATCTAGCCAAAAGGAGAGAGCAACAACAAAGTAGCGGTGGGGACGAAGCTCATAAATCCTGGCTCAACTTACGGGGAGACCTGTTGGGGGACCACACGCCCGGGAAAAGGACCAGGGATGCCAACACAAACCGGGACATACCAACACAAAGCGAGACGAACCTCTGCTTACCCTGCCATTAAAACACCACACGCATTCTCAAATCACCCTGGTTAAATATTCCAGTCTATTAATATGTTGAATCATCTCAGCATCAAGTAATATATGTGGTATTTCTATGTGTATGGTGGGGAAAATTGGCATTGTTTACAAGTGTCCCATGTTGGCCGGCCTGGTTGTAAGTCGACCTGGCGACCATGGTGGCATATCCAGGGGCGTTCCGAGATCTTTCAAGGGGGGGGGGGGGGGCATGGGTTCCTGTAAGGGGTGGGGGGGGGGGGGAAGGGGGCATGGGTTCCTGGAGGGCTCAACGCGACGGGGAGCTTAACTTTCAGGGGGGTCCGCGTATCTCTTACAGGAATTCCTCTGAAAAGAATTAGCGGATAGGATCGGGCCGGAATGGCTATGGGGTGTCAAAAGAGCATTCATAACAGCTTGTTGGGCGCGCCACAGATAAGAACTCAATTACGGAAAAAGTCGGAGGAGTTTTCGTGGAGGATTTTGGGCGAAAAGTTGGCAAAGGGTGAGAGCGAAAATAGGTTGCTTAAATGAACAGTAGGTAGGAGAGAGAGAGAGAGAGAGAGAGAGAGAGAGAGAGAGAGAGAGAGAGAGAGAGAGAGAGAGAGAGAGAGAGAGAGAGAGAGAGAGAGAGAGAGAGGTACACAGAGTTACACAGCTACTCAGACCAAACAGACTTTGGGTTGTTACGAATATTTTTCAATCGAAAAATGTACAAATTTAACCTGTTGTAAATTTTTTGTTTTAAAAATATGATGGCTCGCTGTCGCTCGCCACGAAATAATCGACACCAGGATGGGGATTATCGTCTTAAAACAGTAGGCTGAATGGGGCCGAATGGATACAACCCAGAGAGAGAGGGAGAGAGAGAGAAAAAAACAACAACACTAAGGGGAGATTTCCACTTGAGGGATTATTTTCTTTACCCCTTTCTCCTTTATGTTTAGCCCCATTGCTTTTGAAATTTTAAGACGTTCGCACCTCTAATTTGGCGATTTTAAGAACTTTCGCCCCATTTATGTCACTATTAAGACCTTTCGTGCCATTTAGGTGTTTATTCTTTTCCTGGTGAGCGATAGCGAGCCTGTAATTTTAAGAGGAACCGGCCATCGGCCAGGAAAATTGTCTACCGAAAAATGTACACATTTATCTTGAAGGGGGTGTTTTTTAAACTTAATGGAGGCCTAAGGAGGACACTAAACAATAAATGAAAAACAAATGAATTAATACGCCCCCAAAACGGCCACTATTCCCTAAACTAACTGAACCACTTAAGGGGAGGTTTTTAGTCAGTTCCCTAGACCTCCATCAAGCTTAAGATTACACCCCCTTGACCCCCTTCCAAGATATATTTGTACATTTTTCGGTTGAAAAATGTCCCGGCCAAAGGCCGGTTCCTCTTATATTGCATGCTCGCTATCGCTCGCCAGGAAAGAATCGACACCTAAATGGCACGAAATGTCTTAAAATTGACAGATATGGGGTGAAAGTTCTTAAAATCGCCAAACTAATGGGGCAAACGTCTTAAAATCTTAAATGCAATGGGGCTAAACACGAGGGAGAAAGGGGTCAAGAAAAAAATCCCTCAAGTGGAAATCTCCCCTTAACAGCCAAAGCACAATAATAAAGCCACTTAATAATCGCCGTCCGACACGACCCTTATTAGCGGTAAACAAATCGCCCACACACCTCGCTCTGTTTACCTTTAGTGGAGTACCTATACTAACAGGGTAGGAACAGAGAGAGAGAGAGTGCCTATGTTAACAGACTACCTACATTAACAGACTACCTACATTAACAGACTGCCTACATTAACAGGCTGCCTACATTAACAGGCTGCCTACATTAACAGACTACCTACATTAACAGACCACCTACATTAACAGACCACCTACATTAACAGACTACCTACATTAACAGACTACCTACATTAACAGACTACCTACAATAACAGACTACCTACATTAACAGACTACCTACATTAACAGACTGCCTACATTAACAGGCTGCCTACATTAACAGACTACCTACATTAACAGACTGCCTACATTAACAGGCTGCCTACATTAACAGACTACCTACATTAACAGACTACCTACATTAACAGTTACCTACATTAACAGACTACCTACATTAACAGACTACCTACATTAACAGACTACCTACATTAACAGACTACCTACATTAACAGACTACCTACATTAACAGTTACCTACATTAACAGACTACCTACATTAACAGACTACCTACATTAACAGACTACCTACATTAACAGTTACCTACATTAACAGACTACCTACATTAACAGACTACCTACATTAACAGTTACCTACATTAACAGACTACCTACATTAACAGACTACCTACATTAACAGACTACCTACATTAACAGTTACCTACATTAACAGACTACCTACATTAACAGTTACCTACATTAACAGTTACCTACATTAACAGGCTGCCTACATTAACAGACTACCTACATTAACAGACTACCTACATTAACAGTTACCTACATTAACAGACTACCTACATTAACAGACTACCTACATTAACAGTTACCTACATTAACAGACTACCTACATTAACAGACTACCTACATGAACAGACTACCTACATTAACAGACTACCTATATTAACAGACTACCTACATTAACAGACTACCTACATTAACAGACTACCTACATTAACAGACTACCTACATTAACAGACTACCTACATGAACAGACAACCTACATTAACAGACTACCTATATTAACAGAGTACCTACATTAACAGACTTGGGACACAAAGGGAGTACCTACAATAACAGGGTAGGATCAGAAAGAGAGTACCTAACAGAGTAAAACAAAAAACAGACATGTATACCAAACCAATATTTGCCTTTATGTTTGTGAAGTCCACGAATATACTTATGAGAGGGGCTAGAGACTATAGCATCCGAGTGTACAACATGGCCTCTACAAGAAACAGAGATGTCCGACTCACCTTATAGAAGCCCCCCCCAACCACCACCACCTCCACCCCAGCTCAGGTAGACCAGAAGGGGACTTACTGGGGCCCTAATCTGGTTACCGAGTCGTTAGGCCACTTAGTACACCAATTGGGGGCTTGTTAGTCACCTCTCGCGGGTTAACCATTACAGTACCGCCGACTTATTTTTGTCGTTATGTCAGCTGCCTTTAGACGATTGTATGAAGCTTACGAAGGATGTATGGTGGCTAAATGGATTGATTGAGACCGTCTGTAATGTTTTAACGGGTCAACATCCTTCCTAAGCTGAATAAAAGCCGTCTAATAGTTGCCAGAATATAATGCCAAGGACGTCACCGGTACTGGATGGGTTAAGGGGAGAGGGGTCGTTTTTCTGGTCCCCTCTTCTTCTTCCTCATACTTAGCCCCATTAGTTTTCAAAATATATGACGTTCGGCCCATTACTTTGGTGATTTTAAGAACTTTCGCTCCATTTCTTTGTCAATATTATGACTTTTCGTGCCATTTAGGCGTCGATTTTTTCCCTGGTGAGCGATAGCGAGCCTGTAACGTAAGAGAAACCGGCCTTTGGCCGGGACATTTGTCTATCGAAAAAGTACTAATATATGTAATTAATATATCTTGTTGGTGTTTTTTAAGCTTGATAATAACAAAGATACACACAGAAAAATAAACATTAATAGAATATAAAAATGCATTATTAATTTTGCTTAACAAATTATAACATTTGATATTCATAACTTAACAATAGCAGATAATCGTAAATTACTTAAAATTAAATTAAATTTAAATTACACAAATTGAATTATAAATGGCTGTCAAATGTTTTTATGACTGACTGTATCTCAAATTTAAGATATACACGGCAAGAAGTTGGAATAATGCCATGGTACTCGGAAATAGTGATTTTATCTTCCTGATATATAAATCGCCCGTAACCCGAGACTTATATTCAGATAGTAAGTCAGCAGTGAGATATTGGAGTCAGACCACACAAGACTGCCTGGATTTGTATTCACCTGAGCTATTTTGTAACCTGTTGTATACCTGTGTTCTATATACCTGTTGTTGTTGTATTTATTACCTGTTGCATACCTGTGTTTTGTATTTATAACATGTTGTATACCTGTGTTTTGTAATTTAACATGTTGCATACCTGTGTTCTATCTACCTGTTGTTGTAGTTATAACATGTTGCATACCTGTGTTCTGTATTTAAAATATGTTGTATACCTGTGTTATATCTACCTGTTGTTGCTGTAGTTATAACATGTTGCATTCCTGTGTTATATCTACCTGTTGTATACCTGTGTTATATCTACCTGTTGTAGTTATAACATGTTGTATACCTGTGTTATATCTACCTGTTGTTGTATTAATAACATGTTGCATACCTGTGTTATATCTACCTGTTGTAGTTATAACATGTTGTATACCTGTATTATATCTACCTGTTGTTGTTGTAGTTATAACATGTTGTATACCTGTGTTATATCTACCTGTTGTTGTATTAATAACATGTTGCATACCTGTGTTATATCTACCTGTTGTTGTATTAATAACATGTTGCATATCTGTGTTATATCTACCTGTTGTAGTTATAACATGTTGTATACCTGTATTATATCTACCTGTTGTTGTTGTAGGTATAACATGTTGCATACCTGTGTTATATCTACCTGTTGTTGTATTAATAACATGTTGCATACCTGTGTTATATCTACCTGTTGTTGTTTTATTTATAACATGTTGTATACCTGTGTTATATCTACCTGTTGTTGTATTAATAACATGTTGCATACCTGTGTTATATCTACCTGTTGTTGTTGTAGTTATAACATGTTGTATACCTGTGTTATATCTACCTGTTGTTGTATTAATAACATGTTGCATACCTGTGTTATATCTACCTGTTGTTGTATTAATAATATGTTGCATACCTGTGTTATATCTACCTGTTGTTGTATTAATAACATGTTACATACCTGTGTTATATCTACCTGTTGTTGTATTAATAACATGTTGCATAGCTGTGTTATATCTACCTGTTGTTGTATTAATAACATGTTGCATACCTGTGTTATATCTACCTGTTGTTGTATTAATAATATGTTGCATACCTGTGTTATATCTACCTGTTGTTGTATTAATAACATGTTACATACCTGTGTTATATCTACCTGTTGTTGTATTAATAACATGTTGCATACCTGTGTTATATCTACCTGTTGTTGTATTAATAACATGTTGCATACCTGTGTTATATCTACCTGTTGTTGTATTAATAACATGTTGCATACCTGTGTTATATCTACCTGTTGTTGTATTAATAACATGTTGCATACCTGTGTTATATCTACCTGTTGTTGTATTAATAACATGTTGCATACCTGTGTTATATCTACCTGTTGTTGTATTAATAACATGTTGCATACTTGTGTTATATCTACCTGCCGTTGTTGTAGTTAGCGATCCTGTAATTTTAGGAGGAACCAGCCTTCGGCCTGGAAATTTTTCTACCGAAAAAAAAAAAAAAAGTACAAATTTATCTTGAAGGGGGATCTAGGGGGTGATTGTTTAAAGCTTGATGAAGGTCTAGGGAGGAAACTAAAACTAATAATACAAAAGGTACATACATTAACAAATAAATACGCCCATCCCCCGTTAACCCCTTATGTACCGACCCCTCCTCAAGACAGGTCTACCAAGGTCAACAACACCAACTTCTTTATAGCCTGAAATTCAAAAGTGGTCAATTGGCATTTCAGGTTCCTTATGTACAGTATATAGACTCCCTGGATTGGATTAGAGGGACCATGAAGGGGAAGATGGTGCTGGAATGGTTAGCACTGTTGGGGGGCGGGGGAGGGGGGACGTGGGGATTATAGAGGGGGGTAGCGGTGTTGAGGCCTTCTGAATGGTCGTTAAGGTGGCAGTGCAAGTGGTGGTGGTGATATGGTAGCTGTGGTGGCGATATTGGCTGTGGTGGTGATAGTGCTGGTGGTGGCATAGATGGTGGTGGTGGTGGGGTTGGTGGTGGTGGGGGGGGGAGGGGGATTGTGGATGTGTTGGTGGTGTTAGTTGTGGCTGTGGTGGATATAGTCCTGATGGTGGTCAAAGTGGAATAGATGATGGTGGTGAGGGGGGGGGGGGGTTATTGTGGTTGTTGGTAGTTGCGGCTATAGTGTTGGTGGTGGTGTAAGTAGTATAGATAGTGGTGTTGTTGTTGTTGTTGGTGGTGGTATAGGTAGTGTTGGTGGTGTTGTGGTTGAGTTGGTGTTGTTAGTTGTGGCTGTGGTGGCTATAGTGCTGGTATAGGTGTTGTTGTGGGTGGTGGTGGTGGTGGTATAGGTGGTGTTGTTGTTGGTAGTGGTGGTATAGGTGGTGTTGTGGATGTGTTGGTGTTGTTAGTTGTGGCTGTGGTGGCTATAGTGCTGGTATAGGTGTTGTTGAGGGTGGTGGTGGTGCTGGCATAGGTGGAGGTGTTGTTGGTGGTGGTAGTGGTGGTATAGGTGGTGTTGTGGATGTGTTGGTGTTGTTAGTTGTGGCTATAGTGCTGGTATAGGTGTTGTTGGTGGTGGTGGTGGTGGTATAGGTGGTGTTGTTGGTAGTGGTGGAGGAGGTGGTGGTGGTGGTATAGGTGGTGATGGCATAGGTGTTGTTGTTGGTGGTGTTGTGGATGTGTTGGTGTTGTTGTTAGTTGTGGCTGTGGTGGTCATGGTGTAGTTGGTGGTGTTAGTTTTGGTGGTGGTGAAGGAAAGGGGGGGGGGGGCCATAGAAAAAAGAAAAGACGAGGAAGAAGAAAACGAGAAGAAAGAAGAGTAGAAGGAAAAGAAAAGAAAGGGAATAAATATGGGTGCAGAGAAATGGAAAGAAGAAGAGAAAGCAAGAAGTCAAGACAAGTTGAAGAGGAAGCAGAGGGAGAAGAGGAACATAATAAAGAAAGGAGTAAGGAGGGGATGCAGAGAAAGAAGAGGAAGCGAAGAAAACGGAGTAAAGCTAGGTAGAGGAGGGAGAAGAGGAGAAAGAAGAGAATTATGATAGGGCAGAGAAAACGACAAAGAGAAAACGAGGGAAGATAGGGGTAAATTATGTAGACGAAGAAGAGAAATAACAAGTTGGCCCTCAACAACAACGTTCCTCAAAGTGTTGGGGCTTGTACTGAGAGGTAAATAAAGAATATGAAAAACAAAGAAACAAGAAGGGGTGAAAGATTGGGTAGAAGAGCAAAATAAAGGAGGACGGAGGGGAGTAAAGATGGATAGAGGATAAGACAGAGGAGGGGAGTGGATGGGGATGGAGAGTAAAGGGGGGGGGAGGGGGGGGGGGGAGGAGGGGGGTCTAGGAGGAGGAGGAGCACCAGTCTTTGATCTGGTTAGCTGTGACGACCGTGAAATTGTGGAGGGGGGGGGGGGGGGGGGGGGGAGAGGAGGGGAGTACAACTGGTGAGAGAGAGAGAGAGAATGAGAGTTAGTACGAGAGAGAGAGAGAGAGAGAGAGAGAGAGAGAGAGAGAGAGAGAGAGAGAGAGAGAGAGAGAGAGAGAGAGAGAGAGAGAGAGAGTTAAGTGATAGACTATTTGCTTTATTTCGAACACTGATGCATTGATTTCTTGGTTTCAGATCACAGTTGACGATTACTCCCACATCTTGGTTTCAGATCACAGTTGACGATTACTCCCACATCTTGGTTTCAGATCACAGTTGACGATTACTCCCACATCTTGGTTTCAGATCACAGTTGACGATTACTCCCCACATCTTGGTTTCAGATAACAGTGGACGATTACTCCCACATCTTGGTTTCAGATCACAGTTGACGATTACTCCCACATCTTGGTTTCAGATCACAGTTGACGATTACTCCCACATCTTGGTTTCAGATCACAGTTGACGATTACTTCCACATCTTGGTTTCAGATCACAGTTGACGATTACTCCCACATCTTGGTTTCAGATCACAGTTGACGATTACTTCCACATCTTATTCATGATTAGAGTTACTTATAGCCATGTTATCTATGTTACATCCTAAGATAATTGGGAAAATTAATAGAAAATGCTGTCTATTGATTTCTCAAATTTGACTACACCGCATTTATCTACATAGAACATCATCTGTCAATGTACTGCTAATTCGTGTATTGTATCTAAATCTCTTTGGAGAGCCTGCATATTATTATCAGAATGTATCACTCTCCCTGTTTTAGAGTCGTCTGCAAATTTACTGATCTTGCTAGTTATTCATACATCAAGGTCGTTAATATAAATGATGAACAGCAGTCATAGGATCAGGGAAAGATAGATTCAGGGAGAGAGTTCCAGAGCTGAGCTGTTGAATAAAAGAAATATCAAGAGTATCATTTCACTCGAGTTGGAGAGTTGCACAGAGTAGGGGTGGGATTGTGTTGCAAGACGGGTACTACGTACCCTACGTAGAGGAGGTGGTATACACTGGGAAAGCTCTGAGGAACACTGATTATTGTAGTAACGATATAATATGAAAGATGCAACATTGCGGCGAAGAGAGAGATTGCAGAGAGTCGGTGAGTCGACGGGAGTTAATGATACAAAAGGCTTTCTTCTCTACTTTATCTAGAAGTGCGGTGTGAGAGGATCCTGCCCATACATGAGAACAATACTCAATACAAGGATGCACTGTGCCCCTGTACAGAGCAAGAAGCTGTGCAGGGGTAAAGAACCCCTTGAAACGGTTGAGCACTCCCAGCTTCTGGGAGGCCGCCTTAGCAAGACTGGTAATATGGTCCTTCCAAGAGAGAGCAGAAGAGAAAGAGAAACAGAATATTGAGAGAAGATGAAGGGTTGATTTTTATAGTCCTCTGGGAGTTCACGACAGGTAGATAGATGGGGAAATTGGGTTTTGAAAGCATTAAAAATAACAAGGTTTTCTCTGCCCCAATTGGAAATGGCATTTAGATCAGAAGATAATTGTTATATGGTTTCATTACGTTTGTTTTTGAGGGATTACTTGCTGGGGCGTCCTGTAAAACT